>JAECMU010035124.1:7930-22152 GCA_016106625.1 Dracogyra subfuscus
CAACTTTCTGTCTTGGACAAGCGTGCACTACAACAGCTTGTTCTGAATGTGCACGTTAAACCCTTTGATTGATTGATTGATTTTTGGACACTTTGTTGGGCTGCTGGTGCTCCCTTGAACCTGCCAGTGCAGGAGGTCCCTCCTCTCCTACCCCCACCTTTTCTGTCCTGGATGGAGAAGCGTGTGCTACAACAGCTTGTTCTGAATGTGCATGTAAAATCCTATGACATGACATGACATTTTTCAAAAGAAAAGCAGTGGCTTTATCTCTCTCATCAGATATTTGTAAAGACACCCAATAGCTTTGGTTTTAAACTTGGTTTAAAGTTTCCTCGGTCATTAGGCAGAGATTGGCAGAAATAAACACAAACATTACTACATAAATTGGATACATGAATAATATTTTGTGAAGAGATTTCACATTTCAGAAAAGTGAATAGAAAGAAAATCCATTGTTTAAATGTGAGCTATGGAAGATATACATGTATGTGACTTAGAATATTGCTCTCTTTTTTTTTGAGAAGCTACAAAGGTCACTTTATGTTTTCAGGCCGGTGATGCTTCCTGTTTTTACGACATCAAGCTGGGTCGGCGGCGTGTGGAACACCACGACCATGCTGTTGTTAGCGGCAGACTCGCTGGAGAAAACATGACTGGGGCAGCTAAACCATACTGGCACCAGTCCATGTTCTGGTAGGTATTGTGTGAGACCTTACATCTGTTAAATAAAACTTTCCTTCCTTCATGGAATGCAAGAGCAAAGAAAAAAGAAAAAAAGAAGAAATCCCTGACACAATGGAAGGTTATAGAAGGTTATAATGGAAGACTGTTGAGATGTTCATACCATGCTGTGGTTTAAGGAAATAATGTATTTTTTTAGTCAGAGTTCAGGTTAAAGATTAATGAAAAAGATTATTAATCAAAACTTTTGATTTTCCTTCATTGTGCTGGTGACTTAAGGTTACAAATTCTATTACTTGACTGTGTGAACCAAAACAAACCCCTCAACCTTCGATTTCTCCTTTGTAACGAAATACATTTTTTAATTCAGTTTTAAAAAAACATTCCAATGTCTGGGTGTGTTATAGGACGCATTTTTCTCAGCTATGGGAATCCAATTTTATATCTAGGTATCTGTTACTAATGTAATGACAGATTTCTCAAAATTGCTGTATCCAGGTTTATATCCAATTTTGTTACTTATAATTTAGGAGTTAAACAGCTTTATATCTACGATAGTGGCATGTTTGATGACTCACGTGTGCATCGAGTAACTGAATGTGATTTAATACAGGTCAGATCTTGGTCCAAAAATTGGCTATGAAGCTATTGGAATTGTGGACTCCACTTTGCCTACAGTAGCAGTGTTTGCCAAGGCAACAGAAAAAGACACTCCAAAGGCCACAGTTGAAAAGAGTGGAGAAGGAATTCGCTCAGAATCAGAACAGGTAAATGATGACCGACATTGTAATGACTTTCAAGTAAACCTCTGCATCAGTTTGAAAGTTGCATCAACAAATTGCAGGTGATATTGCAGAACATCTTAACTGATTTACTTTTAGCAGCATGTCTGTCCCAAAGTCATCTGTTCAGTTATATTTCTATCTTGCCGTATTATTTTAAGTATGTTAATAATTTGGGATTTTTTTTATTGCTCTAAAATGCCATACTTGGTAACATTTTAAATTTAAGTTTATTAATAATTACAACCTGAAATGTTTTAAAAATTGTAGTGTAGCTAAATGAAAGTGCATTCTTGTTATAAAATAACTATCAACCAGTTAAACATTATGTAAAGTGCAGCTTTAATAACGAATGATTTTCTTTTCAGGCTGCATCCCCAGTCGTGCCGGAAAAGCCTGTGCCCAGACCACCAGGTGATGATGATGACTACAGCAAAGGTGTTATATTTTATCTCAGAGACAAAACTGTTGTTGGTATTGTCCTGTGGAATGTTTTCAACAAAATGCCATTGGCTAGAAAGGTAAAAAAATTAATATTCCTTGTATATTAATATAAATATTACCTGTACTAGGAATGACCATGTTCTGTTATTTTTGGCCTTGATTGTTTTTATGGGAACACAGTGTAATTTTTCAGATATAATTAAGAAAAATGGTCATATTTCATCTAACAATTAGTGTTATTGGTGTGTTATGTGGTTATAGGTTGGAAGAAATGGTTTTAAATTTAAAAGGTATGCATTTTGCACATGATGGGCAAAATAATTTACATATTCAGCTTATGTAACAAATATTTGCTTCACATTTTGTAAACTCAAAATACTATTAGTATTACTTAATGAATAATTTACACTAATATATAGAAGAATATTTTTCTGATAAAATGACATGTCGTGTAATTTGAAGAGACATCTTAACTCTCAGACATTTATATTGTGATTGTTGATATACATAAGTTTCCATTCTATAATTTTAGGTTCTAAAAGATGGTGCTGAGAATGAAGATCTCTTTGAAGTTGCCAAGCTGTTTAACATTCACGAGTCTTCATGATGATGGTGGACACTAAAAGTTTTATTTATTCATAAAACATCCACCAGAGACATCTCATTTTGAGCAGAGACGTTCACTAGACATTTTGAAAATATTTACAGATTGATTTTGAAAAATATTTTTCTATATTTTATCGGTGAACAGTAGAGGTAGTCTTATTAGCAGGGTTTTTGATGGACTGCTTTTAGAACTACCAAAATGATTAAGAGCTAGGACCTACATGTATTAAATGCTACAGTTGATTTGAGCAACTAACGAATGATTTGTATCATTACGTTGTAATTCTATGTCACTGTTAAAAAGCAGACTGCCCTGAATTTGTTGCCATTGTTATTAAGGTTGTTTCAACCAGCAGAGATTTTTCGATGACTGATATTAAATATTAAGTACATTTTGTTGCTTTAGAACATCAGTGGGTGTATAATTGGTGTAGTTTTCCTAGCTTCATCTTTTTTTTTTTTAATAGACCTGATTTTGTTTTCTACTTCTACCTGGCATCAGCACATGCATATTCATTCTCTGTATGATTTGTCAGGGAAAGGAAGGAAGTTACAGTCATGTGACTGGAACAGGAAGGCCATCTCATTGGCTGTTGGGATGTTCGGACCAGACTACCATCTTTAGAGAAATATATGTTTTGTTTTGAGGCCAGGTGAAGTATTCTGAAAAGAGAAACCACCTCACTTGTTTTCCAGTTTGGGCTGCTACAAATATTAGAATAACTAGAAACATATTGCATGCACAGACACTGATATTCTAAACAAGAAAATATATTTAATATGTAAGTTTAGTCTGTTAGCTTGAAGCACGTTACAAACTGAGGACAGTCTCATGATCATCATTTTGTTAAAATTACAATCTAGTCTTTGTGCTTACCAAACTTTTAAAAATCCAGACTCCAGGCTAAAATAATAACAAAAGTCTCATCCATATGAAAAAATGGCATATAGAAGTCTGGACATTGCATAGTCTCAAGTTAGGATTTATAATTTTAAAAGCACAAATCAGTGACTAAAGATTCAGGATACTTTTTTAGAGCCGTTAAAAACTCTATATGAGTTTATATATTTGCTTTTTCTGGCTAGGTTAGTGAGTTACGCCCCCCCAAAAATGTGTTGATGCACTGCCAAGTTTTTTTTAATTGTGGTATTGTGAATTTATTAATACCTTTTCTACACAAATTGTATTCATAATGGCCCTTTGCTTTTTAAATATTCATTAAAAAGCAATTTATCAATTTAAATATTGCCAATCATGATCAGAATATAGGAATGTGGAACAGACTTACCAGTTGTAAAGGACGTATATTGTGATATTAAATTTTACAGTACATGTATTATTTTCAAATATACTCAACAGCAAAAGAAACTCAAGTTTTTTAAAGAGGCTGATAATTAATCGAAAAGTTAGATTTATCACCTGCATGTAATGTAATTGGTATATTTTTAAGCAAATTGTTCCTTTAATAGTTTTTATTTCATTCTGTTCGTATTTACGGTTAAGTACATGTATGTCATCAAAATATACCATAGAAAAATGTCATGGGATATTCAAGTAAGAGATCCTCATGAAAATAAAAAAGCATGCTTTGTTTAAGACATTATAGGGTATAAAAATACCCAGTTTGTTTTAATTTATTCAACAATATTTATGTTGTTAGAATACGCCAAGACTTAAGTCACAACAGCAAGAAAAAGCAATCAGACGCCTAAAGGCAGGTGAAAGCGTTAGTAATATTGCCAATGCTTTTAGTGTTAACATCACAACCATTTACGGTCTGATCCATGCCATGTACAGAAGGTGTGTCGCAGTTGTGAATACAATTGGTGGTCATACACAATATTGATTATTGATTACGTTGTCTGTCTTTGTTATCATTTATGACTGATGCCTACTAACATTCCTTGAAGTTAAAACACTTTTGGCTTCAATAATGTTTTCCATTAGTTTACATCAATTTTGTACAATGCTATCTAAATATAAATACCATTCATATGCTTATTGTAACTTGTGTTTCTTTTGCTGTTCAGTATATATATCTTTTACACAAGTAGAAACATTTTAAAGGAAAACAGAAATATAATTATTTTGAGACATTTGTAATATAAATGACTTGATGTTTGTTTTAAAAAAATTTGCAGGACAAAAAATGAGAATCAGTTTATAGTTCTATAATCAAGTAGGTTCTCATTAAGAAAAATAAAATGGCAGCCACAAGAACTAATTTGTGCCCTCTCATTGGCCAGGCACGATACCACAATGTGACTAAAGTGTTATAGCCATTAATTTCCAGGCTGTTCTAGAATCAATCACCTGGTGAATCGGAAGAAAGGGAACACTTCAAATAATACTTTTTGCCGTGTGGGTTTACTGCCAATTTTGAACCCTTTAGCACACATGATTTAAACATAATTGTATTTTATTGGTGGTGGGGATATAAAAACAGTCTCCCCGGGGTTATCAAACCTTGAACTGGCATATCTCTTTTTGACTGGTACCATGCTTGCCAGACCAAGCTATAGTGTTTTGGTGTGTTAGTTTAGCAACAAGTGCCCCATGTTAAGTGTTTAAAGACATACTGTCACAGATTTAAGGACCATATTTCTCTAAAAATGGATAATAAATAAATAAAAAGAATATTAATTGTTGAAAACCAAATCTAAAACTATTGCATCACCTTAACTGAACCATGATGGAGTGAAATTCATGTCATCCCTCTCGGCAATTTTAGTTTTTGAATTATGAAGCATTGCCATAATTCAATTATTTGTACAAAATGTCATTAATAAATGGAGTATGGTGGTTATGAAAATGGTTGAATGAAGTAGATTTAGGGACAAATCAAATTATTTTTGTTCAGGTAATACTTTGTTAGACCATTAAATATGTCAGTGGTATGTGACAGTATGCCTTTAAGCTGTCATTAAATATGAAATGAAGTTAAAATTTGTTCAAAGACTTGAATTTGTTAAAAGTTTATTTCACAAAGAAAAACATTGAATTGGCAAATCATTTTCAGATGAAGTTATCAAAATTGCTAACACGTTTTAGACCCATGTGTACGTTAGATCTTAGTTAATATATTGCCTCATGTGGTGAACGGTCACAGTCAATAAAAAAAGTGTATTCTGTTTGATACAAAAATGGCAGGCTTCTAAAACATTGTCAATGAATTTGATGTAGTGCTACATTTAAAAAAGAATTAAAATTTCATATCGATGTTTGGTAGTATTTAACAGAAATTTAATTAAAGAAAATCAGCCTATATGCAGTGAAACCTGTTAGATTGTTTTAACTTTCTGAGATACCTTTGTATCAGAGCTTGAGGTGTTGGTAAATAATATTATAGGTTAGACGGTCCTAAGATTTTTGTGCTGTGAACACTAGTGACTTACAGGGACAGACCCTAGTTTCAATATGTGAAAATTAACACTAAGTTTAGCTAATCTACAAACCTGTAACATTTGGATAAAGTTAAAAGCGTGAGTCTGACTTTGAAAAGGTGAAATACTCTCTTAAATATTGACTCCATAACTGTTACTTCTCGGATGAGAAGGCCATTTTGTGCTGTTAAAAACATCAGGATGACCAAAAACACTTCGAATGTACAGAAATTGATAATCTAAACAATAAAATCTAGGTAAGGTATAATTTTGGTTATCAAAAATGGCTCCAATTGTCAAAAATATGCCTTAGTGTTTTAAAAACTAGGGTATGTCCGTTTAAAGATGTATTCTGATACTTGCAGATATTTTTAAAATTTTGATGATTCTAATGAATGATACAGTAATATATACATGTAAATATTCATTATGATTTAAAATTTATGATAATATATTGTGAAATTATAATAATAGCAATTATTGAAAGCTAGTGTACATCATTTTGACAAATGCAGGTTATGTATGTTTGTAACAACAATGGATAGTGAGATTCATGCACTGTGCTATATTAGCTGACTTTTTTGTTTTAGTGAAAAGTGCTGAGAGCGAATAAATTATTTTGTATATATATACTTATCAATGTTATTATTTAACCATATGTGTATAATACCAGTGTGAATGACAAAAGCATTAGAATAAGCAAGCTTTTATCTGATGGAGTCTAGGTAGTGATGGGTTTCTTCCATGAATTACTGTTCGATGCTTTGGAATGACAGGATTTTCTAGAGCAGTACTTGTAAGTGCTTAGGGGAGGGGCGTAGCCCAGTGGTAACGCTCTGTCAGTATAGGATCGATACCCGTTGGGCTATTTCTCGTACACCATCTTGTTAAATCAACAGACGTTTGTATAATATCAGTAAACATATGTAAGCCTTTTTTAATTCAGCCAGTGCAACTAGTATATCAAAGGCTGTGGTATGTACTACCCTGTCTGTGGGATGGTGCATATAAAAGATCCTTTGCTGCTAATCAAAGAGTAGTCCATGAAGTGGCGACAATATCTTTGTGGTCCTTAACCATGTCTGATGCCATCTAATTGTAAAGTAAAATGAGTTGAGTGCATTGATAAATAAAACATTTCTTTCCTTCATATTCAAAAAGACGCCACGTCACGTATGATTGGAATTATATAGTTGCATATGAAGTTTACAACAATGATGTTTATTAAGCTTGAGATCAAGAGATTATTACCCTTGTGTGATTCATCATCATCAGTATATATTGAGAATAAAAATAATATATTATGCTCATATAATACAATTTCCAATATATATACATATACATATATATATATATCTACATAGATATATACACACACATGTATATATATATGAAGAGTTCAAATGCAAAAGCCTCCAAGTCCATTTTACCTCTTTTCGTGTAAATGTAGGTTTTTTTGCTGGGATACATTTTTTGGTAAAACCCGTTAAGTCCATGGTAATCCTTTTATTTTAAAGCCTGCTAAATCCACACTGGTATTATGGAGCAGTAGGAAAAACATAAAAACACTAGAAATTACGAAAGAACTTCAGAACAGCATAATAACATTTGTCAGTTGTGAGAAAATAGGGCATGGGTGGCCTCAGGAAGTGGTGGGAAATTGTTCCAATTAAATGGCATTTTTATTTAAAATTGACGTAGTAATGTAGAATGGTGTTAAAACAGTTCACATGACTCTGAAAAGCAAGAGCAATGTCGTATTTCCTGGGCCATTAATAAATGTATTACCTCTTCGGCCAATCCCCTAATCAGGACACCCAAGCATTCTATCCCATTTGTGTGAATCAATTATTGTAAAATTCTTAAAGATAAAAAGAGTAATATTTTAAAGTCTCCGTGGTAACGAAAAACATCTGATGTGGCCTAGGTAATTGAACAACGGGTTCCTCTAGTTCATTGCAATTTTCCATTGTATATGCTAAATTATTAGACACAAACTACAACTTTAACTGATAGAAGCAAGCGTTCATGGACGCCGCCATATTGGAATCACGTGTCGTCATTCAGCGCTCTGGCTGACGTAATGCATGTTGAGGCTTTTGCAAAAGAGCCATTATGGTGTTTTGCGGGTTCTGCGAAAAATGCCAAGCTTTTGTTAGGATTTATAATGGGACTTTGCGATTTTTGCATGAAAATGATTTTATTTTCATATACTAGGCACTGAAAGCTACAGTATGATGCAAAAATATCATTTTTAGTGTTCTTGGTGTTTAGCGGGTTTTGCACCTGAACTCTTCATATATACACATGTATGTATGTATATATATATTATAGACCATACAGATACACACTCTGGTAATAACCTCTTATATATTCTGGACTTTGTTGTTTATCGATTATTGATAAGCTTCATACATGTATATGTATACTTCATTTTTAGATCCTATTATTATAAATCTGTGGAATGGTATTTTAAAAGATCCCTTTCAAATGTAGCCCATTCTCTGTATGGACTGTATGGGATCGATCTGTCGGTGGGCCCATTGGGCTATTTCTTGTTCAAGCCAGTGCACCAGGACTGCTGTATCAAAGGCCATGGTATGTACTACCATGCCTGTGGGATGGTGCATATAAAAGATCCCTTGCTGCCAAATGAAAAAAAATAGCTCAAGAAGTGGCGAAAGCCATACAACAGTAAATACAATGTGTTGAATTAAATAAGACATTTCTTTCTTTCTTTCGTCCCTAAGACTGTTGAAATTACCAAATGTGTCATCCAATAGCCAATGATTACTAAATCGATGTACTCTAGTGGTGTCTTTTAACAAAACATTCTTTAACTTTTGCTTTTAGCTGTAGATCTAAGATGAAACAAGTTTAACATGGATGAAAGGAGCATAATATTTCATACAAACATCTGTTCTGCTTGCTGATCTGTTACACATCTTTAACTTCAAACAAGTCAGTCGTTTTGAATACTTCAACATGAAAACAATTGAGGAGAGCGATTAATGGCTCCCTTAACTTGTATTATGGAAAACATTTAAGAAATTACCATACTGATACAGGTCTTCTAGATCATGGTAGCCCCACTCCCATGGCTAGTGATATTCAATGTTGGGCTAGTAAATAACTATTATTGCCATGCCCGACGGCTAGTGAAAAATGAAGTCAAATATTGCAGTTATTTTGATTCTGTAAATATGAATATCCTGTCTCCACCCCAATCCCCCAAATGTTAGTGTTTTTAAGCTCCAGCTCTCCATGTAGGTGACATGTTTGATTATTACTATTAGTTAGTAAAATTTTATTAACTTAAAAGTCCCACAATTGTGACTGGTAAAGTTTTAAAATCATCAATCTAATGGCTAGAATCCCTGCGATACCATACAAATTTATGTGCTTAAAATGGAACTACAAATTACTCTCCTTAAAACGTTGAGGTCTGGTATTAAACATTACAAATTACAGAAGATGACCAATTTATATTAAAGCATTAGTTAACCCATTCAATTATTTTTATTTATTTTTTTGTTTAACGACGCACTCAACACATTATAATGACGGTTATATCGGCGTCGGACATATGGTTATGTCGAGAAAAAAAACCAGTCGTTAGCTGACGGGGATCGATCCTAGACCGACCGCGCATCAGGCGGGCACTGTACCACTGGGCTAAGCTGCCCGCCCATTCAATTAACACATATAATTCATGTAACAACAATCATTTCACCTAGGTAAAGGGGCAGAATGTAGCCCAGTTGTAATGTGGTCAGTCTAGGATCGAACCACATTGGTGGACCTATTGTGCTATTTCTCGTTCTTGCCTGTGCACTACTGGTAAATCAGACTGTGGTATGTGTTATCCTATATGTGTAATGGTGCATAAAGATTCCTCGCTATCAGTGTGGAAAATGTAGCGGGTTTCCTCACAAAGTCTATACATGTGAAAATTACCAAATGTTTGACATCCAATAGCCATATTTAAAAATCATGTGAACCAACTTCCTGTCAAAAATGTGAAATACTCTCCCCTGGTTTAACAACCCTGAATCACTTTTTAAAGTATTGTTTTAACATTTGGTCAAACTAGATCTGGGGCGGATCTAGAGGGGGGTCCAAGGGGTCCAGACCCCCCTCAAATTTGAAAAGTGTCCCTTTTATTTAGGATATTTTACAAATTTATTTAGGTTTTTATAAAATTATTATTATTATGCCAGCGTCCCTGTTGTAACACTATTATATTATGGTCCATGTAACCGTGTGTAATTTTTCAATAGTGCCTTTTCATAATGTTATGGTGCCCTTTTTGTCTTGGACCCCCCTCATCAGAAAAGCTGGATCCGCCCCAGTAGATGATAAGCAAGTGAAGTTTTTAATGCATTTTCCCTAGACAGGGCAGTACACACCACAAACTTTAGTGTACCAGTCATAGAACATTAATCCGACTTGGGCGGGATGTGGCCCAGTGGTAAAGTGCTCGCTTGATGCACAGTCGGTTTAGGTTTGACCCCTGACGATGGCCCCATTGGGCTATTTCTCGTTCCAGCCATGCTCCACAACTGGTGTATCATCAAAGGTCCTATATACTATCCTGTCTCTGGGATGGTGCATACAAAAGATCCCTTGTTGCTAATTGAAAGAGAGTAGTTCATGAAGTGGCAACAGTGGGTTTCCTTTCTCTATATTTATACTTTTTTTTTTTTTGGTTTGTTTAACGATGCACTCAACACATTTTAATTACGGTTATATCGGCGTCGGAAATATGGCTATGTCGAGAGAAAAAACCCAGTGGTCAGCTGACGGGGATCAATCCTAGACCGACCACGCATCAGGCGGGCACTCTACCACTGGGCCATGCTGCCCGCTCTATATTTATACGGTCCTTAACTGTATGTCTGATGCCATATAACCGTAAATAAAATGTGTTGCGTTGGTCATTAAATAAAACATTTCCTTCCTTCTTCAAACCTCTGACTAGCACTCTACCACCATGCTACAGCCCACCATTGTGTGTTAATGCTCAAAAATGAAGAAAACAATATATTTCTGTTAATTTATTTTCCAGGATGTTTAATATACAAATACTACACACAAAGGAATACAGAATTTCCAGATCTCAGTTGATAGATGAAAACCAAAAAAACAGCATCAACTTAAATTAAGACTATCACATCGTTTCTTATGAATGTCTAACGGATCTGAACTACACGCTCATGACTTTCGCCTAAAAGATGTAGCCATCAACAATTTGCTGGTTTCTTCATGTCCGGTGACAAGTTCAAGGGCACGGCATCAGTTTTCGTCACCTAAAAACAAAAAAATATATACATGGAATATTGTTATTACATCAGTGTTTTTTTACACCATGTCAATGCCAAAATCCAAAAAAATATAAAAATTTACAAATATATAAAATATGTGAACCAACCTTTTACTAGTCTCGTCCCGTCTGGCAGTCAAATAATAAATGTGACCTTGCTCAGGTCTAAGGTGTAAAAAAATGCAAAATAATGAAACCAAAGAAAAGCAAATGGTAAACAAACTTAATACTCCAATGTATTAACATATCAACTATGGTGGGTCCCTGGAAGCAAACAAGATGTTAAAACCTAGATCACATTAAACAACAAGATGGTTGTGAAGCACAACCGGTTATCACTATAATGCTGTCAGGTCGACCAAACATCAGTCGCAGAATATTAGTCTTTCAATACACACTACACTATGTGACTCAAATCGACAGTGGAGTTGCAACATATATAGAGGATATTATATGAGTGGCCATGACAGACGATGTTTACGACACGAGTGCATAAATTATCATATTTCCCGAGCGAGAGCGAGGGAAATGCGATAATTTAGGCATGAGTGTCGTAAACATCGGCTGTCATGGACACGAATGTAATATTCTGTTTATTACGGACACGATTTCATGGAACGGGTGACCGATTCGCTGCAAATGAGGTTACTGAGTGCCTCGTGTTTATCTTTTGTGACGCGAGAGCAGTTGTTTATTTGTTTAATGTTCTTGTGTCCTGATATCTGCGTAACTGCTGTGCGTGGCACATTTGCACTGATTACCTTTTATATAAATAACTAATAATGTTCAAACAAACAAAAAATTTGCATTGGCATTTTCCTAGCGCCCTGAAAACTGAAACGTCATGTACCCAGTTTCGTGTTATTGTAAGGAGATGTAAAGTGACGTCATTGGAATACTGACGTCATTCAAATTCAAAATTAGCTGGAATGTCGTGTTGGCCAATTAGAAAGAAATGTACTCTTACTACAGCCAATCGTTAAACGACAATGCCAGGAGGACATACGATTTAGTTATGACATACGAGGGAAATCGTACAATAAATATGACCCTCGTTATGCTGTACCTCGTAGGTAATAAAATGTGATCAAGGCTTTAAACATTGTTTTTACTTATGTTTGCGTGTTTCTAAATCTCCCAAACCTAAACCAGTGTGTGATTCTGGTTTCAAAAATTAAAGTGCTATAAGGACCGCCACCAACCCAGCGGTATGTCTCCAGAAGAACGGAAGATACACTAAATGTTTTGCATGAAACCACGAAAGACATCGCTATTCAAGACTGGGTTGACGGTCATTTTGAAGAATCAGTGTAATTTGTAGAAATAATTTTATGAGCCATGCGGGCTCATATCAGTGATGTTACTAAAAATAAAAATGGTAGGTGAAAATCAAATTATAGGCAGCCATTAATCAACAAGCATTGTTTATTGGAAGTTCAATAACCGGTGACATAATTCGATAGTCGGCGAAAAATCGCCAGGTGCCAGCTATTAATGACATCCCTGCATATGCTAGCCATGCTAGAGAGTCCTACGTGATTTTTGCAAGCCTCGGGCTCCCAGACTCTCCGATGTCTCATTTCAAGCCGTACATGTGGGGCATGCTTAATCTGATCATGACGGACACAACTGTAATTTTACAAGTACAATTTATGAACAGTTGTCACTGCATCTACATTGGAAAGTATGAACATGCATGCTTTACGAAAGTGAAATAGGTCAATATATAGGTCCAATGAAAAAGTAGAAGAGAAAATTAGCAGGGAGGGGTGGGGAGGCGTTCGACTTCCGAAAACCTCCCCTGCGCACATCTTATACCTTTTAAAAACCATGATTTAACCCCTATAAACTTGCCACTTATTTCAGTCTACAGTGGACAAACTGTTTAATTTCCACATGGATTAGAACATTTTAATTTCTTTTGGACTTCTGAAAACACATGCATATCTATACTAATGCAGTGGGATCGCCAACATGAGAGACAGAGGACTGCCACTCCCCATGAAGATCCATAACTGAATATTTCATCCCTCTTGCACTGACTACTATAGGAAGACGGTCACTCCCAAGACTAGCCTAAAAAACACAAACTTGCACAGGACAGAGCTCAACAGAACAGCTGTAATGGCATACACTCATGAATTACTAAAAAAACCCAGTGATATCAGGTGTTTGCGAAAGGTGAGTATATCCTTCCCCGTCAGTGGTACCTGACGTGAGCTATAGTCCGTAGTGAAATGTTGAGGATTTTCACCAAAAAGATAAAAATATGTGTACGGTCAAAATAGGGTATTGCATAAGACATCATTTTAGACAATGCTATGATTTAGTAATCCAGAAGTTCAAACGTCTGAAAATACATGATGTATGATTTTTCATTGTGTCCAGATATTTATCTCTGCACACACATTGTAATCTTCCATATTCATGAACCCTATTCTATAAGATTTGATATTATATATGTTATACACCAGCTTTCAATATTAATTTCTATTTTAAGTATTTTATTTTTACTTCTCTGGCTGAAATATGCTTAACACAATATTGTTACCATTCTTGCTGATAAAATGTGTATAAGGTAAGGGAAAGGCATTAATATACATGTAAGCAATTGGCTGTTCACCAATCCCATTCCAAAAACTGGAAAACAAAACTGTTAATAATAATTTGATTTACACTGTTCTCAAAGGACGAAATGCCGTTTGCAAATATATCAACATACATGTACATGTTCTAAAATTGGGTGAGCATGTATGTGTAAAAAAACCCAGCAATCTAAAACCAACACGTGTGTAGTTGAAAACGACATGTTATTACCACAGTGCGGGTGCAAATTAAGGTACAATACAAAATACACAGGACTTGAGCAAATCAGTGTCAGATAGAATAAAACAAAACAAACAACTCGTGTACAATTCCAAATCATTCTGTTATACATCTTGAAATATAATCTCTAATTGAGGAGGCAGGGTTTTTTTGGGTGTTTATTTTTTTTTTTGGGG
>JAECMU010035132.1:0-10723 GCA_016106625.1 Dracogyra subfuscus
TGTGATAGCTAGCTCGTCGAATGCCAACACACTGGAATCATCACTGATGCTGCTACAAGAGAGCCTTGATAGTGGAGCTGCGCTGGCACAGTTTGAGGTGAGCTTTTAATCCTGGTTCTACTTAGCAGCCACAAATCTGTCGCCCGTTTGTAAAACCTAGTAACTCACTTTTTACTAGTTTGAGATGCTGTTTGGGTTTAATTGAAAACATATTTTATTGCATCAATAACAAAAGGATTGGGCACAAGTTTGCCAACTTACTAGGTCCTCTCCAAATACCCTGGGTATAAATTGTTATATATCAGTTTTAATGAAATTGTTAATTATTAGGTTGTGGTTTGCAGAGATCATGTGCATTGTAAGTGTGTCAAAATTGGCACACATTTGTTGTTCCTGTTCTCATTTCATTTAGAAAACATCTGTTTCCTTCGTTTTCAGCAATTGTACAGGAAGAAACCGAACTTGACAATGAATGCAGCAAGGGCTGAAGCCAATGTCCCTAAAAACAGATACAGAGATATTTCGCCTTGTAAGTGCATTGTTTGACACTTGATTCATAATACCTGCCGACATATTGTTTTACTATCACTTAAATAGTGAACACGAAAACTTGACATGAATTAAAGCAACATTTAATAAAGTAGGCATTGTTGAGAGATGGTTTGTATATCAAAGGAAGCATTTTTTTTGCTGTACTACATTGGAAATCCTGTTGTGAAGGCAGGTTTCTTCTCTTGATACAAATTCTAGGTACTTGTTGAGTTTCTATTAACACCATCATTCCCATATACTAAAGTGTATTTTAAACATCCCTCAATATAATCTGAACAATATTTCTGTAAAATACTTAGCTCCATGCTTGAAATATTATTATTTGCACATCAGTGTGCACATCCATATGTCCCTTTGTTTATGGATTCTGGCACAGACTAAAAGTGGCAGTCCTCCAACAGCTCTATTCTGTTTTTTTTTTTTTGGTGTTTGTTTTTTTAACGACGCACTCAACACATTTTTAATTACGGTTATATCGGCGTCGGACATATGGTTATGTCGAGAAAAAACCCAGTGGTTAGCTGACGGGAATCGATCCTAGACCGACCGCGCATCAGGCGGGCTATGCTGCCCGCTCTCTATTCTGTAAACAAAGCACAGGTCTACAGTGATCCAGAGTTGCATGTCCTCGCGACTCTTAAAATGACATCTTTTATTTAATCAGTCTTCTGCCTAGATGTGCTAATGGCAGATTCATAATCATATAGTTTACCACTAATTTATTGTCTCTCTCTTCTTCTTCTTTTTTTTTGGTGGGGGGGGGAAATAGATTGTCTTCTTTTTGGGGGTGAGGGGTGGGTGGAGACTATTTCTGAGAGCGAAGTCCCTTTTATTGAGGATATTGTCAGATCAATGTGATAATTTGATTTTGTCGTTTAGTCTACACTAAATCAGATGAATTATATGTTGTTGTTGTTTCCAGATGATCAGACAAGGGTGATTTTGAAACCTGGCCCAGGTGGTGACTATGTCAATGCAAACTATGTAAATGTAAGTTGTAGTTTGTTATGACTGCGAGTCTCTGTGGTTATTTGTTTTTATTCAAGTCTGTTGTCTTGAGTTACTGTTAATGGTAACGGACATATTTAGATAATAATGTTTAAATTCTAGAAGAATTATCCTATATTGGGTAACACTAACTTCCATTCTTGTCTCCTGTATTAATATTTAAAGAGTGGGTTTTTTGTTGTTTTTTGTTTAATAGGTGATGTTGATATAAGATTACTTCTGAGGTTTTTGTGTATATGTTGTTGCCTTTACTGTTTCTAATGTAAAATGTTCTTATTCTAATGTGGATAACATATGTACCTTTTTTTCTTTAGATGGAAATACCTGGTTCTGGTGTGGTGACCCGGTACATTGCTGCCCAAGGCCCTCTGCCTAACACATGTACAGACTTTTGGCAGGTACACATACTCTACAGAACCACTTAAAGAATTTGCTTTGATCCTTGATGTTCTTCAGTTTTTACCTAAAATCTATAAAGTCTTTCAAAGATATTTTTTCTCTACTCTGTGTTTTGTAAATTTGTCAGAGGCATGTTATACAGTTGCCTAAAAATGAAAGTAGCATATTACCCTACAGGTCCAATCAGAGGGTTTTCTGTCTGTCTGTCTGTCTGTCTATCTGTGTCTGTCTTACATATAGTTTTCCAGAGTTTTTTTCCAATGTGTCCAGATACTGAGCTGAAATTTTTTGTCTAGCTTTATCAAGTACTATTACAGATCATGGTGATTTGTGCATTTTTGACAATTAATGTCGTTTAAATTACGAGATACAAACATTTGTTTTCTGTATATTTTTGTTTTTATTTTTCTGCAATGCCTAAAGATAATGAGCGAAAAGTTTGTGTGTAGCTTTACTGTGTACATGACTTTCTTGGTGATTTACCCATTTTTGACAGAGTTATGGGCTCTTGAAATTGGAGAATAGAAATTTGTTGAGCCTGATAGGTGGTGTGTATTGCTTTAACAGTATCCTCAGAATGTTTATTATTGTGTGTTCCCTTAAAGGTGTTTCTTTTAAAAAAATATATATTTGTGATATATTTATCTCATCATTGCTTTCACTTCTTTTTACTGTTTTGATCACCTAATATATTTTCAATGTCTTGACCTTTTTGCAGATGGTTTGGGAACAGCAGTCCTCATTGGTTGTGATGCTGACGACGAAGGTCGAGAGAGGTCGGGTCAAGTGTCACCAGTACTGGCCAGAGCTGTACGAGACCGAGGATTTTGGAGTCCTGCAGATCACGTGCGTCAAGGAAGAGGAGACGCCATCGTTTGCATTCCGCGAGTTTAATTTGACGCACGTCGAGACAAATGAAGAGAGACATATAAGGCACATGCAGTACATAGCATGGCCTGACCACGGGGTGCCGGATGATCCTGCTGATTTTCTCGACTTTGTGTTAAAAGTGCGGCAGAACAGAGTTGGGATGGTTGAGCCTGTTATAGTTCATTGCAGGTAATTCTTGTGATGTTGGTACTCTGATATATAGTACATGAGCAGGAGTGGAGCTTTGTGGTTAGAGGTGCAGTATATATCGTGGGTCCCTTGGTGGGCCTAATGATTTTCAGGCCTGTGCATAAATTACATGGAAATTATGACAAAACAAAATCAGAAAACCGAAGTCCAGTACCCCTTATCATGTTAAATAAGGCACCATTATCTTGATTACTGAAAACCCCATTTCTAACAGGTTCCGAGATCGCAGGACTTATTTTTTTTATAAAATCTGAAATCCTGAGGCCTGGGGTGATATCTAGTTTCCGTTAATATGTGTAGTATGTGTTATCCTGTGAAAGATCACTTGAATTTTGAAACAAAAATTTAATTTTGAAAATTGAGTTTCTGTAGGGTTTCCTTTTTAGAATAAATGGTAAGTAAATATTTTAGACATTTATTAGCTGCTCAGTGAACAGTATGCCGAGATAATAAAAAACATTATTTTTCTTCCTGATGTTACAGTTGTCTTGTCATTGAAGTGCTGGAAATACTCATGAACCTGAATATATACCTACTAAATACAAATACTAAATGCACAACGTTTATGTATTTTTTAACTGGTCTCATTTCAGTGCTGGTATTGGGAGAACAGGTGTGCTAATCACTATGGAAACCGCTATGTGCCTGATAGAAGCCAACCAGCCTGTCTATCCCCTGACAATAGTTCGACAGATGAGAGATCAACGTGCCATGTTAATTCAAACTTCTGTAAGTGTATTCATGGTAGCCATCCCTGTCCTCTCCCATTCATATCCCACCTCAGCTCACCACTAACCTCACTAAAACACCTATCATTATTCACATCCACATTCTATCGCCAGCATCCTTTCCATCGTCTCCGCACATCCTTTCCATCATCTCCACACACACATCCTTTTACAGCTGCACACACACACTCTTCACAACCCCACAAACATGTCCCTATAATCCTCACATCCTTTCCATCGTCTCCATACACATCCCATAAACCTTCACATACCCTTAATATCACCCCCACAAACATGTCCCTATAACCCTCCACACATCCTTTCCATCGTCTCCATACACATCCCATAAATCCTCACATACCCTTAATATCACCCCCACAAACATGTCCCTATAACCCTCCACACATCCTTTCCATTGTCTCCATACACATCCCATAAACCTTCACATACCCTTAATATAACCCCCACTAACATGTCCCTATAACCCTCCACACATCATTTCCATTGTTTCCATAGACATCCCATAAACCTTCACATACCCTTAATATCACCCCCACTAACATGTCCCTATAAGCCTCCTCACATCCTTTCCATTGTCTCTATACACTTCCCCATAAACCTGCACACATCCTTCCCATTATATTCACATATACACACGCCGTTTGCAGTATTTTCTTTAAAAAAACAGTTTTTACAGTGAAACTATTGACTGATGAGCAACATTCCATTACTTCCTCATATTTTTTTATTCTAGAAAATATTTGTAATGGATTCATAAGTTTGTTCATATTTTGTAATAAGAATATACCTTTTTTATTTGCAGAGTCAATATAAATTTGTTTGTGAAGCAATCCTCAGAGTGTATCATGGTACGTATAAACACGGTTTCGTTTCACTCTAACATTGCCCAATTAGCAGGGTTATTTCAACTTGCATGCATTAGTATATTGTATACATGTCAAAATCAGTTTATAAAATTAGTATATAGATGATATATTCAGTTATATTGGTCCCTGAAAAGTTCATGTGCTATGGTATACTTTTGAAGATAAAAGAAGTGGGTAAATGCATATTTGTACTTTGGCATGTGTCCTTTTCATATTTAAGATGACACTTTTTGGTACAAAATTAGACTTATTTTTTCCAAATGCATTTTAGAGATAAACAGGTGTGTATAAAAAGAGCCCTTGCTGCTAACGGAAAAACAAGAACAGTACTTGTATTTTTTATCACAGTTATAATATGTTTAACGATTAATAGCAATACACTTAAAAATTTTATATTCAATTTCAATTTGTTGATCATATATTCCTGGTGACTGTCTTCAGTTAAATTGTGGTTCTTAGATTTACTTCATAACCTAAAGTATGTACTGAGTTAGATTTAATTATAAAATTATTTTGTTTCAAACACAGATGGATGTGTGTTGAGAGTATGTTGATTTATACAACACTAATATGTTTTGTTTTTGGTTTTAGAGGCTCTGGTGAAACCACTTAAAGATTTTCACAGATGAAAGTAACTTTGCCCTTGGGGCAGAATTTAATCCACGGCACCATGGAGTCGTATCTCTCTATTCTTCGAGACTGGCAGTTGCAATACCACTATTTTGAAAGGAACTTTCCTAAACTTCAAGAATATTGTGCTGGAACATCCACCATACAGAGCTATTGTTGATTCTATGGTCAAGTGAAATTATTTTTTACATAGCAAATGGATGCCACTGCTATTCCTCATACATATCAATGTGTCATATTGTGATTAAGTTTCAGCCATTGACCAAAGCTGGGGAACTCGAAAACCCACAAAGATCAGGGATAATTCAAATGTGCACTAAGGGAGATAATTGAATAAAAAGGAAGCTACTTCATTTAAATCTTCAACCACCATTCCTGCCACTATGAACTTGCTCAAACTGGATATTGCTATCGGACTGTGAACATTGTCTGAAAAAAACAAGAGAGCAAAAAAAGTGTTTAAACTCCAATGTTTACAATAGTTATTTATCTTGTAAAAAAAATTTTTTTATAAAACTCTGGACAGGTTTATCTTATCCTGTTTGAGGGGAAAAGCATTACGTTAGTAATATCAAGTGTTTGGTAATGGAACGAGAATGCAAACAAATCTGAACATGTGTTTCTTTTTGTGACACGGTTGCTTGTGTCAACAGTCAACAGAACGTCCATCTGTGGAAAACAATACTGAAAACAAGTTATCTTTGTTTGGGAGTGGTTTCTTGTATACTTTGTTTCTGCAAAATGTGAAAATCTCACTGACTGGAAAACATTTACTCATGTTTTTGAGTGAATGCTGAACTGAAAATGAAAAACTAAAATCCTGGCTGTTACTGGCAGATTGACCAGTATCCTTGTTTTTTCAACTCCTTTGCCCAAGAATGTCTTATATGGACCTTTCTGAATCTGCTGACTTGAGCAAGTCAAGAAGTATGTGTGTGTGTAACTTGTTGAGTTTACTAGTACAGAAGGACAACTTGATTCAAATAGCATTCCATTCCATGTAAGAACAATGCAGAAGGAACTGTGATGTGTGTAGACTTGAAAGCCTTCTTTTTTTGGCTTGAAATGTTCTGGTTTTATTTAAAATGACAGATTCAAACATTTCCAGCAATGAAGAGTGAAGCTTTTGCAGACAGCAAGAACTGCTTTGTGTTTGTGAAGTGATACGGTTTGGGGTGTAAAAATGGTGGAAGGCTTGAGAAGGAAGGGGTTATAAGGCTTAGGATGCTAAGTGGAATTCTTGCAGAATGAGCTTGAATGCTTGGGAGTAAAAGGTTGAAGACAAGGGGAATGTTTTTTTTGTTTTGAGGTTGTGAAGCAATGGATATATATGGTTGAGGGCTTGGGAAACGAAGCTTTGGAAAGTAAAAGATTAAATGTTCACAGTTATGTAAGATGTTGAAGGTTTAAGAATCTGAACAGACATCGAAGCTTGGGAAGAGAGCAGATATAGATTGCAAAAAGAATATGGAGAAAAACAACTGAGATGTAGCAGTTTTTTGTTTTCCTTCTCACTGAACATTGTCTTTGCTTTTTTTTCTGATACAAACATTTGTGGTGAAAGGATCATCTGTGAGCATGCCATGAAAATTGCGTGTGTGTAGAATGTATTTTGCCACCAGTTTATATGTGATGACATTAATCGTGTATGTGATAAAAGTGAAAGAAGTCATTAGCCAACAAAAACTGGTCTTTGTGCTAAAGGTATCTTTGTATAGCATTTATTTAACAGTTACGTTTTAAGTAACACCTGCATGTTTAGATGTGACGACTACAGCACGACTACACAAGTGGGATGGTCCAGTCCTTAGTAGATTTGTGATGCAAGACATCTTGTGATTTTCCTTCTGTTTTTTTTTTCCTTTTCCTTTCTTTTTTTTAAACATTGTATCATTTCATTTGTTGTGACCGTGACTTGTTTATTTATGATGGACCTGGGTAGTGTTTTACATAGATAGGGTCGCTATTATAGATAATGCTGGTGTGATAAATTAAAGTTGGATGCAATCTGTTCGTAACTGTTAGTGCCCAGCATTCAAGGAATAGTAACTTACACTTACCAAAAAACCCAAATGCATGTATTTGACATAAATTTACACACCACCAATAAAACATATTTGGATGTTGCACTAGGAATTCAAGAACAGTTGTAGAGTACTCCCTTAAAACAAAACATGCTCTATCTGAATCTATACTGACATCCAAAAGAAACTTTACCTATGTAAAAGCAATTGAATTATTTGATAAATATTGTGGCTAATCGAAAAGAACCAGTTTAAAAACCACTTGCACACACTTTGAATGTATCACGAAGTGTAGTGATGTTCAGATGTTGAACTTGGTCATACTTTCATATCACACCATATTGTTTTTTGGGTTTCTATAATACCAGGCCATAGGATTTTGCTTCCATGCCTTGCGATCCCATTGGAGACTTGGGTTTTTAAAAATAAATATATATTTAAAAAATATTATATATATATATATATATACATGTGTGTCATACTCAATATAATCATGGTAAATGAAGTTTCAGTTGTGTAATTTTACAGACACAGTACCAGAAACAACATTTTCCATGAAATCAGATGGCCTGAATAAAATTTGAAGCTTTGTAAAGTTTCTTTTGGATGTCATTATACATGTATTAATAAATAGAATCCTTTATTTATTTATTATCCTCATGATACCAACAAGTTGCTTTTACTGACATATTTTCTGGAACAGGATGGTCTGTGGACCTGGCGGCTGTTTTGTTATTTAGCACAACTTACCTTTATAATATCTTTGTACATGCATGCAATCTATCAATATAACTGTTCTGGCAGTTCACTGGCAGCCTTTTGCAAAATGCCTTTTTGAAGTTTGTCATGACAATGAAAAGATCTTTGTATATCTGGGTATATAATGCCACTTTTATTCTGTAGAGCTTATGCAATTGTGGAACTTTAAAAGCTTTTTTTGTTGTTGTTGGTTCATTTTTTGCTTTTAAATGGATTATAATTTGATTATGTTGTTAATAAATTCTCATCAGTTCCTTGTGGAATTCAGCTGGGAGAGTCAAATAAACTGGGATGGATTGGAGACTTCTGATAAGAGTTCTAACTAATGAGTCAATTTTGAAGGATCTTGCAAAGTGAGTGGTAAAGTCACCGAGTTGGGGATGGGTGGGTGGGGTATGGAGACCGGCTTCACATTTAATGACGGGCTCCAACCCAAAGTAAGTGCACAAATTCATGGGATATGAACGACCACTTCACACAAATTCTCTCTTACTAAACAGATGGGGTGTTGCTCATTGGTACAGTGCTTACATTAGGTGCTATGCTATCAATTAGTGCATCATAAATGGTACATCAAAGGCTGTGGGGTGTACTATCCTGTCTATTGGAAGGTACATACCATATATGTACTTCTCCATAGGCATGGCAGAACATACCATGCACTTTGATGTACCCTTTGTGGAGCACTGGTAGAGAAAACCCCTCTGATCCTTTGACCCATCACTTTTCTTTACCATTGAACCATTTGAAAAAACTATTTAAAAAAGGTTTACGTTAACAAAACATTTAATATTAATATTATACATTATTTTTCTGATTTTTAAAATACAAAAGTTTATTTTTCTGGTTAAAACTGTTGGCATGATTTCATTATCATTGAACCACTAGTACCTAGTATTACTTCTGGGTTTGTTTTTTTACCTGTACTTTAAATATTATGACATAATTGTCATTGTTACTTTTTGTGCCAATAATAACGTAAACTTAAGAATACCTCAACAATAATAATACCTCATTAACACTTCATCAAAGCTATCATCCTTGATCATTAAAACAAAAAAGAAGGAAAGAATTTTTTTAGAAGTGTCCATTGAACCATCTCTAGTCCATTTTGAAAGCATTTTATTGAGAATAGATCATCTTATGCAGTTTATAGTTTGATTAAAACCTTTAGATGAGTTGCCTTTTTTAAAATGATGCTCAATGTACATGTGTATTTTGTTGCTTGGGTAATACACGTTTTGCATTTTAATATTCCTTTTTTTAATTTGCCAATTTTTAGCTATTTACACAAAGTAGTTCATATTAGTGGGTAAGATAATCAACTAGCATACAGGTTATTTGTTTGGTAAGAAGGCATTTGTGGAATCAGGGGAAATAAGGAAAGTCCTGAAGAATGGTATGTTTTTCTGGTATTGAAGCTTGGTAAATATATGATTAAATTGTGCAATTTGTGAAGTAAAGAGATGCTCCATAAAGCGAAGTTGAATTTTGTCATAAAGAGATGGGTATGGGTTATAAAATTCCCATGAAAAGATGTTTGTTTTTCTTCTGTTGCATTCAAATGGATATTTATGTTCATGATTAAAATCTTCATTTTCATAACAGAAAAATGCCAGCATGGACAAATACATACAATGTCAAACACAAATCCATGTGTACCATTCAAATGGTAGCCGACTGATCAAGGTACTAGTTCAGTTTATTTGGCAACAATACTTTCAAATAAGTCCTTATGGTTTAATATGTCACCATCACGATCCCAAGTGCCATTTTGTAAGCTATACGTTTTATATGGACGTGGTCTTGTTAAGTACTGTTAAAAGTATTTGGTTCTCATACAATAATGTGTGATATTTCTGTCAAAAAATAATATTTCTTACTTAAAATAGTACTTTTTCATATCTATTTGTGATATTTATGCAATGAGTATATATCATTTACAAATTAAATTTGCACTCTGGAACCCCAAATTTTTATATCTTGCCTCAAGATGTGTAAATGCTTATGTACGTAACAGCTCCTGCAATTAAGAAAAATTAATGTCGACAGCAAAAAAACCACATTCCATGGAAATAATATTGAATATAGTCCATAGCCAAAATAAGTGCCATGGAGAATTATAATCCTCACGATGCAGACGTTGCGTATTTAGTGGAAGTGTTCTGTATTGTAACACACTCTGACACTTCAATAAGATAATTAATAAACCACATCATCGGGACTCAGTATTTCTTGTGAACTGTAATATTGTTCACCTGTTACTTTCACAACTTCACAATTATGTAAACTGCCAAATTATACATGGTTATGTGGTGAACTGTTGCATTCTAAAATTAAAACTTGTAAAAACCTTTGAGACAGATTTTTGGACACATCATTACTTACATAAAAGAATACCATCTCATTGAAAAGTCAGTTGATTTAAAATACTGTACATTTGAATGCCAATGAAGTGCAGAATCATGATACAAGTGTATTACAATTATGTATCCCACCTGTTATGAAAATATAATTCAGAACTACGGTTGCCAAATTTTTTTAATGTTGCTCTGTTGCATTGTCAGTTTTGGAGTCATCAGGGTTTTGGTGTGGGTTTGTTATTTGTTTGTGGGTTTGTTTTTTGTTGTCTTTTTTTTTTGGGGGGGGGGGGGGG
>JAECMU010035137.1:0-14112 GCA_016106625.1 Dracogyra subfuscus
TCCTGCACGAAATACATATTTTAAAGCCTAGTTATGTTCTTCATTCATAATATATGTTACTCTTGGTCACTCCAAATACCCAAACTGCACACAAACAGGGGCAAAGTAAGTATACCGAAGTTTAAAATGTGTTTATTTTTTTGTCTTTCTGTTATTTTTTTTTTCCACAGATTTGATTCAGCTACTGGGCTTGAACAGATTGGTGAAACCAAACTGACACATGTGAGGTTCGACAGCATAAACTCTATGAAAAAATTTGGTTTGTAACATTGTAAATAAAAACAATTAAAAAAAAGCCAATTCCAAAAAATTTCCTTTCTACAACTTTCTCACACCTCAAAACATTATAGAAAATGTTGTCAAAGACTGAGTCCCTATATAGATATAGATATAGATAGAAAATGTTGTCAAAGACTTGAGTCCCTATATAGATATAGATATAGAGAGATAGATAGATAGATATAGATTAGGGGAACCTGAGATTAATTTTAATATTAACTATTAGACTGAACATATGTTTTGACCACGTACATCCTAGTACATCCTAGTAAAGAACGTTCAAGTCTGTATATCAACACACCGAAACACATTCTATAGCTTGCACATGCATCACACAGTTGCCCCATATGCGTGCATGGGGTGTCATTTTTCATTTTGACAATTTCCAGGAAGGCCGATTAATAATCACTGTGGAACATTATTTCTGTCAATCTATTTCATTCTGTTGATCATACAGTTGTTATTGTTTTGTTTTTAGTCCTGTTTATTGTTTAAATCTGCAATTTACTAATATAAAAAAAATCAACTTTCCAATTTCACTTCTGACCCCAATCATCCTTCAAGATCTTTGGTTGTCATAAATCCTACTGTAATACTGAACTACCGGTTGTAATGTTTCCCTTTTAATTCACTATTATCATATAATCATTCCCTACAGCTAATATACTTTACAATTTTGGCAATTGTAAATTCTTATTGGAGTACCCTACTTGTTTTGTAGAGTATATATACAGGTACTGTTATTAGTAATTCTAAGGTGGTGGGGGAAAGTTAGTTAGTTTTGTTTAACGACACCACTAGAACACATAGATTTATTAATCATGGGCAATTTGATAATCTTTACATATAGTCTTAAGAGAGGAAACCTGCTACATTTTTTTATTAGTAGTATGAGATCTTTTATATACACCATCCCACAAATATGATAGCATATACCACAGTCTTTGACATAACAGTGGTCTTGCCCTCACTGAAATGAGAAATAGAGCAGTGAATCCACCGACGGAATCTGTCTCAGACAACTGAGCTATGTCCCCCCCCCAAAAGTGGTAAAGTGCGCCCCCCCCCCCCCCCAAAGTGGTAAAGTGCTGTTTTATTAGTCTAGGATCTATCCCCATCTGTGGGCACATTAAAAATATATCTCGTCATTCCAATGCTCCACAACTGATGTAACAAAGGACATTGTATGTACAGAGAAGACCCTCTAAACTGGTATTTAGAGGGATTCGGTGTACAGAGATTACATTCTGTCTTGGTTTTCAAAAAGATCACTTGCTGCATTGAAAAGATAAGCCCATGGGATTCATCTCTTTTTCTTTTTCCATATTAAATTGAAATGTTTTGTTGTCAGATAAAATATTTCTTTATTCCTTCATTCTATTATTTTGCATCTGCATGTAGATTCAATAAAAATAATATTATTTAGTACTCAGTCCTAGAGCAAATTATTAAAATATTTTTAATATCACAATAAATATAGAATACCAGGTTACTACGTTTTGATTTCGTTGTTATTTGGCGAGGTTTAGATAATGGGGTAACAGGCGAGCTTCAGCGAGCCTGTTACACCATTATCGAACCAAGCCAAATAATAACGATATCAAAGCGTAGTAACCTGGCATTTTTTTCATCATGCAACCCTTTTTAACCATACTTTGACTGTTTTTCATTAAAAAATACACACACGATTCCCCCCACTAACAGCTGCTGGTGTAAATACGTCACGGATATACATCACAGACATAAGGCTGGAAGCTACTGTGACGTCATTACATTAAAGCTACGATGACGTTATTACAATGACTTGCCATGCCCACGATTCGTTTCCTAATGACATGTTATCAGGCATTGACTATATAACACTTCAGATTATCATGTAGGTGTTAGCAGGTAACTGGAAGCTTGGTTGCATGATAATAATGTTTTAACGTACACATTTTCTTTTCTACTGCTTTATACTGTCTTAAAATAATTCATAAGATTTTCTTCTTTTTTCAATTTTTTCTAGGAATCATGGTAAAGGTTCTTTCACTCATTTACAAACTCATTCAGGAAGATAAATATTGTACCAAAAGGTGAGTGAGTCAATGATCTTCTCAACATCCATATTACCCAGGCTGCTTTTAATAAGTAGCAGGTGGTAGCTTTTCACCATCTGTTTAATAAATGTTCATCATATTTAATGTGTGCATGGTTAGGTCTTCAGTGTGCATTTAAAAACAGGGTCCTGTTGATTGATATTAGTGGGTTGTTAATGTGTAATGTCAGTGTTTAACACAAATCAGTGCAATTGTGCTTTTCTTAGGCATGTTTATCAATATCATCTTGTCATAATTTTATGGCAAAAGTAACAGCCAACCATAACTGAATTTTTATGTGCTGCTTATTTTCTTATAACATGACTTGTCATCATTCAAAATAATTTGAAATAAAGAAGTTTCTTTTGTTTAAAAAACACCACTAGAGCACATTGATTTATTAATCATTGGCTACTGGATGTCAAACATTTGGTAATTTTAACATATAATCCACTACATTTTCTCATTAGTAAAACATAATCTTTTATATTCACCATGCCACAGACAGGATAGCACATACCTTGGTCTTTGGTATACATAATCTGAAATAAGTACTTTTTTGTCTACTTTAAAATTAAATAATGTTTTCTATCTTTTAATCTTTATGAAATAAAGCTTAAAAGTCAGTTTTCATTTCCAGAATGATAATTGTTATACAAGTATTTAATTATTTAGTTGTTTATTTTTCACTATGTTTTGCATTAATTTTGATTTTCAAATCACTGTAACAATTAAATTTAGAAAATATAATTTTAACACAAGTGTACTTGAATAGATGGAAATATTATTTTTGACAAATATTTATATATATTATTTTCCAGAGATATATACTATCAGTTCCCAGAACTGTTTGGTTCGCAGTCGGTTCTTGATAGTGCTGTTGATAATTTAGCATGTATGCTGGAAGTACCAAGATGGGAACTGCATGTAGTGAGAGTTTCATTATTCAGTCTTGTTTAACAAAGGAAAGGAATGTTTAATTGCACCCCTCCAAGTACCCATTGGGCTATTTCTCGTCACAGCCAGTGCGCCACGACTGGTGTATCAAAGGCTGTGGTATGTGCTATCCCATCTGTGGGATGGTGCATATAAAAGATCTCTTGCTGCTAATCGGAAAGAGTAGCCCATGAAGTGGTGACAGTGGTTTTCCTCTCTCAATATCTGTGTGGTCATAACCATATGTCTGACACCATATAACTGTAAATAAAATGTGTTGAGTGCATCATTAAATAAAACATTTCTTTCTTTCTTTCCCTCCCAGTACATGTTTAAAATATGGCAGTTATTTGTCTCCTCTATGGTACTTATGACACATGATCTGTTCCATGTATCAGTGTTTAATGACTCATTGCTATAATCAGAAGAGTAGGTAATGTCGCAGCAATGGTTATCTACTTTGACACATTAGACCTTCATTACATTTTTCATTTATTCTTATTTCCGTGCATATATCCAATTAAGGTTCAGGCACTCTGTCCTGAGCACACACACACCTCAGCTATGTGAGATGTCTGCCCAGGACAGAAGGTTAGTGGTTAGTGAGAGAGAAGTTGGTGTAGTGGTATTAGACTTTCCCTGGGTGGGATTTTAACAGGTACAAGGGTGCGAACCCAGAACCTACTAGCCTTATGTCCAATGACCTAATAACTACACCACCAAGGCTGGTGACACAGTGTTCTTATAACACCAAGTAGTCTCCACTTGTAAGGAAGTCATTAAACAAACATTGCATTCAGTTATAAACAACGGTTGTAGACTGCCTCATTACTTTATTAAATGCTGAATATACCGAGTTAAGTATTAGACCTCGTTTGATTGTTAAAATGTAGACACTTTAACATTTCATAACACCCATGTAGTCTCCACTTGCAAGGAAGTCATTAAACAAACATTGCATTCAGTCATAACCAGCAGTTGTATGACTATCTCAATTGTCCAATCATCATTACTTTATTAAATATGTAATATATCAAGTTCTTAACAAACAGCTAACTAAGTATTAGACCTTGTTTGGTTGTGTGGATCCTTTAACACTTCATGACTTCCATTATTAATACAACTCTTGCTTTATGTATGTTTTCAGCTAGCAACCAGCAAAGGTTGTGTGGCAGGAGATCTTCAGTTCTATGATGCAG
Organism: Dracogyra subfuscus; assembly: GCA_016106625.1. Taxonomy (NCBI): domain Eukaryota; kingdom Metazoa; phylum Mollusca; class Gastropoda; order Neomphalida; family Peltospiridae; genus Dracogyra; species Dracogyra subfuscus. The sequence goes on from JAECMU010035137.1 coordinate 4,493, forward strand.
AAGGACAATATAATGACTGCCAAGCCACAAGAGTGGTAAGAATTTTAAAAAACCAAAACCCCTGTAAACCAACATATTGTGATGTGTAATGCTATTAATACAAATTGAGATGAGGTGCCATTAAACAAACATTCCTTTTCTTAAAATTGTCCATAAATGATGATTGTGAACCAGAATAGTTTACCATACTAAATATTAGGTATTTTAATAAATATATTTCAGTTGATAAAAAAAATAGAAGGGCCTGAAACATTGATATCTCATGCTTTGTCTTTATGTTTTTTTTGCATAGGGAATACAGATACCAGCTCACAGCAAAGACTTTCAATGTATCCTTGAATACAGTGCAGTTATCAAAATGTATTTTAGCACCACACAAATGTTTAAAACAAAGGAAGGGAAATAAAGTACTTGCTATAAGCATGTTGGAAGTACAAATTAGGTTCATTTTAGTGTATCCATGTAACTGTGTACTACATTTGATTAAAAGTAGTTTAAAATGTTGTGCATCCAACAATGTTGATGCATTACAGGACATCAGCATGACAAGTGTGAATCCAAAATTTTGAATTTTTATAAACCCCAGGGGTGTGGATTTTCTGCAGATGAAGTACCGGACTAATTCATGGAACATACTGTTACAACCATGTCAGAACATCCTTTGAACTATGTCCTGTGCAGAGATATGAGCTTGTATATGTCAATATTGTTTTGTCATTTAGATTTGATGCATACCACTTTGTATGAATAGTCTTGAAAATAATTCTTTAATTGCAAAATTATATGTAGTATATTCTAGCAAATACAAAGTTATATTTTTTTCCTGAACCATGACAAGCACTACAGACTAATGCAAGGTATGTGTTGATTGTAGAGAAAGATGCTACTTTTCAAAAGTTGTTGTCGGATAATTTGTGTGAGAAATATGGACCCTGCATCATGATCACGGCAAGTATATAAATTAATTAAATGTTTAGAATATTTTTACATACTCACACAGCCTACACTAAAACTTCCCCAAGCAGCCACCTGTATTAAGAAACCACCTGTCTGAAGAGGTCATATTTTAATTCTCCCAAACCATTTAATATAGAACAAATTAATTGTATTCAGCTACCACCTGTCTTAAGAGATCATATTTTAATTATACCAAACCATTTAATATAGTACAAACTAACCTCTATTAAGCAGCCACCTGTCCATAGAGGCCATATATATATAAAAGAAAATTGGTGGCTGCTTGTTTTATTGTATATACAATCTTGGTTCAATAGAATAATTGTGTCTGTTGTATAAGCATGCACAACATATCAATATACTGGTGCAGACACAACTAAAAAACACAAAGTAATAAAGACAGGTACGTTTTCAGTTGAAACTGATGACGGGACATTGTGGAACCATCTTTTTGACTTCATACACAATAACACTTACTAGTCCAAAACATTAGTATTTAGCAATATTTGGTTATCATACTGGTTTTTAATGTTAATAGTTTTGTTTACATTTTTGTCATGTTTTTATACCATTTTTCAGGGCAAAGGTTTTCCTGATATGGGAACCAGAATGCTTCTGCGGGCTCTGTGGGACAGATTTCAGTTGCCAATGTTTGCCTTGGTGGATGCTGACCCACACGGTAACATATATAATTATCTTTCAGTTGTGTCAAAATAGTCAGACTATTCCCAACTGTCTGATTTAATATGCACATGATTAAAATATCCTGGTTTTATCTTAAAACAGATGCAAATGTATTTTACAGACTGAGGTACCTTGATATTTAAAACCTATAATTTGAGTTGTTTCCCCTCCTTTAATGCTGTCTGATTTCATAATTTAGTTTTTTCAGTGGAGACACGATGTGTTTGTTTTGCACTAAGGTTAACAAACATGAAAACTTGTCAGACACTGCAATTTTTGTCTTGCCTACAGACTGAGTGACCTTGATGTTAAAAACTATAATTTAAGTTGTTTCCTCTCCTTTAATGCTGTCTGATTTCAAACTATTGTCAGACACTACAATTTTTATCTCACCTTTACAAAGTAAGATACAGGTATTATTTTTCTGACATCGGTAGTAATGGCGTCAACTTTTGCACTAAAGTATTACATTTAGATCAGTTTCTCACAAACTATAAATAGTAAGACAATAAAACTTGGTTTATAGTTGCATGGATGTTTATCACAGTGCACCGAAAATGTTTATGATAGGCGAGACATTTAGAACCACAGAGGTCTTATTTAATTATTATTGTGCTTTTTGCTGCTTGGTTACTACTACATCAAATTTTGTCGGTCTATATACTGGCATCAATTTGTGATGAATTAAATTAAAATTCATGATTTATTTATTTATTTTTGTTCAATACTGCAGTTTGTAATACATGTATTTTGATTTTATCCTCTACTAAAACTTCATATACTAATCAGGCTGGCCTGTTTTGTTTGCAGGAGTAGAAATTATGGCAGTATATAAGTTTGGATCAAAGGTTTGTAACTATCTGCAGTATAAAATTAAAAGTAAATTCGTGTTGATATAATGTATCTTTAATCACCAGTATGAAGGTTTTTGTAACCCAGGTTACAAGTGTTAAACACTTCACTTTTACCTAGGTTAAATTGAACTCTGCTTTGGCATTCCTGTTAATTGTAGTGTCTTGACTCTGTTATACAGATCAGGATAGCTGTTTGTTTACTTCCAATTCTGAAAACACATTAAAACCATGCAAAAACTACAAATCTTAATGATAAACTACAGAACAAAGAATGTGAATTAAACAGGACTATGTCCGAGTAATTTGAATATGATTTTCTTCTAGTTTGGAAATAGACTACTGCTTAGTAACCTGGGTAAACATTTCAGTATAAAGACAACTTATTTCAAAATACCTCTACCAAATTTAGACATCAGTGCTGTAGAAAAATATAAAATATTTACTTAATGCTTTAATTCACCATCCTTCTGTCTGTCTCTCTGTCTGTCCGTCACTCCATCTGTCCCACATATAATTTCTCAGAAATGTTTTTCACAATGCCTCATGATACTGAGCAGAAATTTTGTATATACTGTTACAAATAAAATGTGATTTTCATGGCAAGTTACCCATTTTTCACAGTTATGGCTCTTGAACTTAAGAGATTAAACAAGTGTGTTCCTGACTTTTGTTTTTGTACTGCCTCAAGATACTGAGAGCGGGCAGCATAGCCCAGTGGTACAGTGCCCGCCTGATGCGCGGTCGGTCTAGGATCGATCCCCGTCAGCTAACCACTGGTGTTTTTTCTCGACATAACCATATGTCCGACGCCGATATAACCGTAATTACAATGTGTTGAGTGTGTCATTAAACAAACAAACAACCAACAACAACAAGATACTGAGCTGAAACTTTGTATATAGCTTTATCATGTACTGTTACAGATCATCTTTGACTTTCATGGCTATATACCTATTCTTCACAGAGTTATGGCCCTTGAATATAGGAGATATGAAAATTTGTTGGGCCCAGTAAGGGGCATGTATTGCTTTTCAAGTGCTCTCAGAATGCTTGTTGAAACATATTCCTTAAAATACTATTACATTATTTATTTGAGATATTTCACACAAAATAGCCAATGTTTTCTTTGTGCAATGATGTCTTTAAACATTATTTCAAGTACAGTGATATATTATAACATGTAGTGGTCTTGAAAAAGATTATTGATAACCTACTGAAATTTCTATACAGGCTCAAGCTGCTGAAAACTGCTTTCTAGCTGTTCCAGAGATTCGCTGGCTCGGTGTTTTACCTAGTGACATACAAAGGTGAACAAAATTGATTGGATACAATCATGTTTGGGAATAAATTTTATAAACAATATATTCCATGTGTGTGTGCATGAATTTTACCAGGATGGGGTCTAGACTGTGATGAGTGAAGTTTATGGGGGAGTCGAGTCATGCTTACGGTACTGAACTGAATTGAACTGAATTCAGTCATATGCTCCCACAGAATATACATTGAAAAAGAGCGGAAAATGTGCTTGAACTGGGAGGGTTTTAACCCCTGACATTCTCCCACTGCACATGCACCTGCATTCAGGTTTTTGATATTAATATATGAAGGAAAATCTGCAAATAATCAATTTAATGAAATTGATGATCCATTTTGTAAAATAGGAACAAAACACAGGTACAGTATTAATGACATCAAACTGGTGTTTGCGGTTTGTGTCAGTATTAAATGAAAATCCATCTGAAATGTTGACGGTACAGTGATCATGTCTCATTCTTTATCATTGGGTTCATATTCCAGAAGTGTTTTCACCCCCACAGTGTGTGCGGTCCTAAGTGGAGAGGTAAACCACATCAGTGACAGGTGCTCCTCAACTGCTATATCAAAGGCTGTGATAATGTATACTGTGAGAAAGAAATAAGGGAACCCATGGCACTGTAGACCACATGTCAGTCACTGTCAGCACTGTAATGTTTGTGTAAAATACACAGATTGAATGGTGGTAACATGGTTAACTTCTTAGCACTATAAATGAGGATTTTGGTTGCAGTCACTCAATCTTTCATGTTGGTGTTGGTGTGATCCTTTATTTCTTTCCATCAGTATTTTTGCTGCCCTTTGCTTGTACTGTAGGCTCTAATTGTTCCTTTGCTGCTAATGGGCAGGTGTAGCCCATATTGCAACAGCAGGTTTAACTTTTTACAGTAACTTGTGTTACACAGCATGAACCATAAATCAGGCTGCTTGAATTTCTATTGGATAGAAGAAAATAATTTAAACTCATCAAATTATTTTCAATCTTATCTTTTCTGGGCAAAACAGTTGGTAATGAGACAAATAATATGTATTTTGTTTCATTCTGCATAATCTTTATATTTTACCCAGTCATAATACTGTTTAAAATTACAATGCCAAGTGTTCCCTTATTTGTTTTTATCCGTATTAAGTTCATATAACATGTGTTTGTCATGTGCAGGCTCAACCTCCAAGAAGACACGTTGATTGCCATGACCAAGAAGGACATGGACAAAGCGTGTGAACTGTTAGGCAGACCTTATGTACGGTCCAACTGGCAGCTGTTAGAGCAGGTTAGAATCAGTTTTATAAAATACCATAATTAATCATACATTTTGGACATTCTGCAACATGATTAAATGTTTTCACCAGTGTTTTCAACAGTAAGCTTCTTTACCAAAATATATGGAATAATAATAATCTATTTTAGTTCAAATATAATAAAGAAATTGTATTAAGAGGATCAAGTATAATCGCAATTCTTTTAGAAATGAATGTGTGTAAGTTTTACATAGGAATAAAAAACTATAATGTAGCTCAACTCTACTAAATTTGTGAGATACTCTGGGCGTAAACAGGAACATTTTTAATTTTAGCCAATTTTTGAAATATGAAGAGAATTTCCTTGAACATGATTGAAAAATTACAAAATTATATCGACCAACTACAAAATGTTGTAGCCACTTTGTAAACAATTAGTAAATAGCTAATGAGACAATAGGCAGGGTGAGTCAGAGATACTTCTCCATCAGTCATGTTGCCTGATGATATTCAACACATGTTCAATGGGGGAAATGTCTAAGCTCATAGCTGTCCTTTGTAATATATTGATATGTCATTTTTTACTTAGTCATATTTGAAGTTTAAAATCTCCTTACTACTTTCAACAATAGGTAATCTGTCAGATATTGCTTGATTTTATTCATTTTTGAAATGCCATATTATTGATCTACTGTTACTACTCCATATATGAATACCCCTAACCCCAGTTCAGAATCCCAAATCTGTCAGTGGCTCATGAAGTGGTAATAGTGGGTTTCCTCTCTGGACTATCTGTGTGGTCCTTATCCATATGTCCGATGCCATATAACTATAAATAAAATGTGTTGAGTGCGTCGTTAAATAAAACATTTCATTTCCTGTCAGTGAATGTTGCTCAAATGTTGTCGTTCAGTGAGTTTTGCTCTAATTACTAGTCTCTTTGTTGGATATTAACTAATTTTGCTATGAGTATCACAATGTATACATTGTACTTTACATGTATTTTAATACATTTGTTATTTACATGTACTATTTTAAATGAAATAATTGTGTATTTTTCAGATCCAGATAATGATTCAGAGTGGTAAGAAAGCTGAAATCCAATGTTTGGATTCATTGTCAAGTTGTTATCTTTGTCAAGTGTATATTCCAGAAAAGCTGGCATCAGGTTGTTGGCTTTAACCATGACTGACCTTCCATAAACATCAACAGTATTTATTTTAAAAACAAAAATTCATAAAAACAGTTTAAAGTGACAGACCCTAGTGTGTAAACACTACAACATATTTGTTTTACTATTAATAATTAAAGCCAGTTTTTGATAATTTAAATTAAAAGTACTTACATTTTGTTATTTAGAATATTAATTTTCATACACTTCAAGTGGTTCTGGTCATCCAGAATTTAGCAAAACCTCACAATGCATTTTTCATAATTCTAAAAAGGCACATTCGTCTGAGAAGTAATGGTTATAGAGACAAGCTCTAGTTATTTTTAGATGGTATTTCCCTGTTTAAACATACTTTAGCTTTCTCCGTTATAACTTTTTGTGTTGCAAGTTTAGTAGATTAGCTAAACGCAGTGTCCATTTTCACGCATTGAAACTAGGGTCTGCACCTTTAAGTCGGATGTTATTATATGTATAGGAAAAACTATTTCTCTTTTTTTTTAATTATTGGTTGCTTGGTATGTTTATTCATACAGATGAGTTTATGGTATTTGTTTGAAGCGGTTGGACTGAAATCCATAATTAAAAGGCAATTATAGTATTTAGATTCATATAGATATGTTTTCTTGCTAATATAAACTTGTAAATATACATGTACATTATAAATTAGAAGGTTGTTGTCAACTGATCACTTTGTGTTTAGTAATGTATTGTATACAGAGATCACTAGACAGTCATCTTGTTTCTCAGTACTTGTGGTGAATTAATACAGTTTATGTGGTCTAGATTAACAACTGCATCTAAAGGATACTGACAATGGCACACCATTTAAAGACAGCAGGATCTAGCTGAGTCGGCAGAGCATTCAGCTGATGGAAAATGTAGCAGGTTTCCTCTCTAAGACTATTTGTCACAATCACCTAACTTTATCATGGGAAGGACAATATGTGGATGATCTACCGGTACTAATATTCTAAATGGATAAAAAATAATAGTTTTTTTGTTTCTTTTCAAACCTGCTGCTTTAATATATATGATGTACAAAGTATATGTGGGTTGAGGGGAATCTGTGTTATATCATCTTTTACCAGCACTGAAAGTGGAGAGCAGTTAATGCATGTTTACATTTGATACATGCATGGATGCATGCCTTGAGGCAATCAGCTCCTGTTGAACGATATATTTTCATAGTAATGGAAGTATGTGTCAAGTATGACACAACATCAAAACAGAATTATGTAATCTACACACAGGTGTCTGGGCTATGCAGAAAATGATAACACAATGCTATCTGTGTAGGTGAACACATTAACTTGCAAAATATGATGTACTGTTTGTAATATTTACATGCATAATCTACGGTATAGCATTACATTTGTATAAATTGGGGCACAAGAAGACCTACAGTTTAGCAAACTGTTTTGATTGTTTTAAAGGAATTGTTCCAAGTTTGCTGCAGTTGTAAGATGTTTCCGACTAATAAAATATTTTAACGCCAAAAATGATATGCTAATATATAGTTTCTTGTTTAGAATATCAATGTCTGTACATTCAATATGTTTCTGGTCATCCAAGCATTCCCAGTCTGGAGCTCGAAGTGTTTGTTTTGCTTGTGCACAATGCACATGCTTTCATGTGCTTGACTTGGGGATCCTTCATTTCGTTGTTTTTGTCCGAGAAATGAAGTTTTTTACTGGGATGTATGCAGCCATTGGAACTGATTGAATGCTGGAATGCTTCTTGTTTTGACAGCCTGCACCACCAGGTTGGATTATTTTTTAACGAGATTCCTTGCCTCCACTTCATTTCTCCAACTGACTATGACTATGACTTGTTTTTTTGTGACTCGTATGACAGCCATTCTGCAGAACACCACGGTTGTTCGCATTTCATCTCTACATGTCCAAGCTTGTCCTAGCAGCACTAGAAGATTGACCACCCCACTCTAAGAAGAAATAGGAAGCAGGGTCGACCCGTACTACCTTTTTCTAGACTTTACTTTGCTTTATAGTGATATCATCTCGGGCCCGTCCACACCACTATACCAACCTATGACGACTGGACTGGATACGTGTCTGATACTCTTTCATTTAGACGGATCCGGCTTCTCATGATCTTTATTTCAGCACAGGGCTACACCTTCAATGTCTAATGACTGTCAATCTAGTGGTTTTCTATAAGCTGTGCACCCAAACAGCCTTAATGAGGCCACTCATGTGGACAGATTTATCGGACTATAAATTTTTAGACTTTCGTTCAAAATTTTATGTTGAAATTACATTCTTTTTTAATATTATTAAATAGTCTGATGATCCTCTCTTCTTTCTGTTATTTATTTTTGGACTGTCCTTCTAAAATGCTAAGAATTATATAAATATTTGGCCGAGCAGTCAGTTATTTTTACTTTTGGAGGCAGGACTCAGGATGGGCGTGTTCGAAACCCTAGTGGTATATGGACACGTTAAACTAGATATCTATCTACTAGTATCTGGTCATCCTAATGTTTGTAAATAGCCTAAACTGGATTTGGTCTCATAATAATTCATATGTATGAAACAATATAAGGAAATAAAATGGAGTGTGACCTAGTACCGGTAGTATAAATACTAGGACAATCGGAAAACAACCTTAATATGCAATTTTGAAATTTTATTCAATGTCTTTAAAATTTAAATTGCAAATTTGAAAAAAAAAATCCTAGAGTTTTGATTGGACATTCTGGGGCAGTCTTCACAATCTAATAAAGATATATTTTGGAAATTTTGAATTCATGAAGTTTTAAATTAAATTTAAATGTGTTAAATAAAAATTTAACAATGAAAATTTAAAAGTCTATCTTCAAGAACTTTGTTTGACTAGTTCTGAAACTTAGTGTAAATATTCTCAAAGGCAGTCATCACAAACTAATAGAGAGGTACTTTGGGAATTTTGAATTTTTATTAAATAAATATATTAAATATTCATTTTTTATTAGAAATGATATATTGAAAATTTAAAAGTCCATATTTTCCTACAGTTTTGATCGAATATTATGATTTTTGATATGACAAACATGTCCTCTGTCATGATGGTACTATGATTCTCGGGGGTAGTTTTCACAAAATAATTTTAAAAGATTTAAATAGCAATTTTACCTCTGCATGGACATTCATCATTGGAGCTTTTTTTAATACTGATTTGTCTGATGTCTGTCTGTCCAGTGTCTGTCCATCAACTTTTTCTTTTGAAGTTTATCTTATAGAGTTTTGATTGAATTGTTATGAAATGTGGTACTCTCCACAAACAAATAGATATTTTGGAAATTCTTAATTTTGATTGAACAATTTTAAGTGGAAAAGTAAATAGTGTATCTGTGATGGCTAATACGCTGTGTGTGTGTGTGTGTGTGTGTGTGTGTGTGTGTG
>JAECMU010035150.1:3845-15107 GCA_016106625.1 Dracogyra subfuscus
CCCCCCCCTTTTTATGAGAATTTTATGATTTACAAAACCCATTATAGAATCATGAATACCAACCCAGGTCCCAAATATTTCTAATGCCATTCTGTTTTTTCCTGTACACTATCCTGATGAAGATGCCCAATATATGACTATTTCCTTTTGTTTTCTTTGGCCCCCTGTTATGTATTTAAATATATATAACGTGATCAATCTAATTAAAATTGTGGATCTAACAGCAGCCAGTTGGAATTCATGTCCACCAATCGAAACCTTACTTGCAGAATCATGCCAGTGATTTGAAAATAATTGGAAAACATTCTGAATTATCCTGAACACATACGACATGTTTTGTGTGAATTACAAATGCCTTATTTAGACCAGTAGAACTAATTTTAATTAGATTGCTAACAGCACTGCGCAGATTACTATGTCTAGGTAACATTTCGTCTGTAAATAATAATTAAAATATTGATCAATTACACTTCGCCTTTTGTAACATTATTTGGGAGTATACAAATTCTAAAAATATCGGGCGAGTATATTTTATTGGTCGCAGTACAGCGAACGTACGGGATTTGTTATCAGTCTTCAATTTTACATTACAAATTATTTATTTTATTTAAAAAACCATGTTTTAAGGCATTCGTAATTAACACGAAATATGTCGTATCCCCTCAGGATAATTGGGAATGTTTTCAAATTATTTTCACTGGCATGTTTCTGCAAGTAAGGTTTTGATTGGTGGACATGAGCTCCAACTGGCTGTTGTTAGACCACATGTAATAGTGGAGCTAATTTGAATTAGATTGAGAACGTCATGGGAATATTTTGTAATACATTTGCAGAAATATATTTTTATTTAAGTACGTACGAATTTTTTTTTTTTTAAAGAAATAAAATGAAAATTAACCTAGTACAAATATTAGAACGATCAGAAACACGTTTAATATACAACCACTAATATTTGTAGAAATATTGTAGTAGTCGAGAATGTCCCTTTAATACAAGTAATAAAATATTAGCTCACGTTTATTTTTTACAGATTCATCATCATGTATGTTGAAGGACTTTAATCCAAAAGACTACATTCAGATTGCAGCATACAATGAAGCTGAGAAAAAGTTGCAAGATCTTGGCATCGTATCCTTGATTGGGAGTCCTGGATCAGGAAAGACAACTTTTGGTTGGATATTAGTGGCTCGCATCTGTGAACAGGACCAAAAACAGCCATTATACATAACAGACCCTTCAGAGATAGATGATATTCCGGTTCCTAAAGATTTCAGTAAACTGAAGCTCAAAGATACATATGTTGTATTTATTGATGACATGTTTGGAAAGGGAAATTTGCTTGTTCGTGAAAAAGAATTATGGGAAATGAAATTTCAAAGAATTAAGTGGTTAGTTGCATATGAATTGGTGAAAGTGATAATCTCTTCGAGAACACATATTTTTTCCCAGTGTGATGACAGCTTCAAAATGAGGGAATTACAAAACTTTTTAAATTTTACTCGGTTTTCCCTAAATGAAAAGGAAAGACTTCAAATTCTGGAACTGAATCTTAAAAAAAACAAGAAGATAAAAATGACAGAAGATGAAAAGACCACAGCAGTAAAGGAGACATTTGAAGAATTAGGTTTTCCACAGTGTTGTCGGTATTTTGTCAAATCTTCAGAAGCACGAAAGCTAGGTGTAGACTTTTTCAGAAAACCTATACAATACCTTAAGAATGAGTTGGCATTACTAAAATCGAACATCCCACTTCAGTACCTTGTTCTGTTACTGGTTATGTTTAAGCAGGGGATCTTAGAAACTAAATGTTTGACTTCATTTCAGGAAGACGAGGATACCACATATCTAATAAAGAAGTTGACAGATGTGTGTGGAAGTACCAGAGATGTCACACGTTGGCAGATTACAGAACAGGCCAACTCATTGTGTGGTGTTTATCTTAAATACAGTGATGTGGATGAATGCTATTCATTCGTTCACCAGTCTGTGTTTGATACATTGTTTCTGCTGTTTTCATCAAAGCACACTGAACACTCCATTGGACTTTCTCCTGCCCCAGTGTTGGTGGAGTACGTCATCACACCTGGGGTACCAAATCCAGGTAATAATGTAGTGATGGTGGAGGAAAAACATTTTTCTCTTCTTGCTCAAAGATTTACTGTCTTGCTGAGAAAGCCAGAGAGTGCCGCAGAAATACTTTTGCATCCATCTTTCACTGATGAACGGTTTGTGGAATATCTGATGACAACATTCTGGGATCCTGCAGTTTTGAATGACCTTTTGTCTTTAAAACTCCCTCTTCGGGTTGAAAGACAATTGATGGTGTTTGATCAGAATGAATTGTGCGAATACTGGAAGATTCCTCTTGCAAGACATTTCTCTCCTTCCTATACACACAACTTTACTTCTTCTTCTGTAGCAACTGTGGCTATCATTCACAGCTCAGCAATTTGGTCCAAGTATCTGGAAGAAGAACTTGTTAAACCTGATTCCCGTATTCCAAAAGATCAACACCTTGACATTTTGGAAGCTGCGTGTCTGGTAGGGAATTATAAATTAGCTGACATTTTGCTGAAATGTGGCACCGTTCCAGATATTAATTCATTGACTGCTGCTGCAGTCGCAGACACGGACGATGTCCAACTATTAAACAATGTGTATAGTTATCGAAAGGACCTGACCGAGAAAATGGGTACCCTACTAGTTCTGGCACTTGAGATAGAAAATGAAAAAATATCAAGTATGTTGATTGATGAACTCGGTCGGATCGTACACACAACGATGAGACTCGAGGTCCTTGATGACGTTGTTAAGCAGCTGCTCCTTGGGATAGCTCGAAGTCCATTTCGGAGAAGTATGGAAACTAGATCTGCAGCCAGACTATTTAGACAGTTATCCATATATTCAGATGTTTGCACATCTGATGTTGCCATTTTCTTAGCAGCTTCTTTCCACAATGCCAGCATTTTAAAAGTCATTAGTTCATCGTCACTTAGCAGAGCATTCCAAAGTGACACCCCGTTCATACATGCTGTTGCTCAAGGTGGATGTTTGGAATCTCTGGACATCTTGGTACAATGTGGATGTAACATCAGTTCTGTCAATGATAAACATGAGACAGCCATGCATGTAGCAGCAGCATTCAATTCATATCAGATGATCGAGCCATTACTTAACAAAGGGCTTACAATTAATGCAGTTGATTGTAATCAAAACACACCACTCCACACAGCTATCTTTTACAAGTCATTTGACAGTGCACGATGTCTTATAGAAAATGGAGCGCAGGTCAACCAACAGAATAGAAATGGGTATTCCCCACTTCATTTTGCAGTATGCCGTATGTTTGAGCTTCTGTCTCCTATATCGACACAGGATGAAAGCATGACACAAGACTTGTCATTTAATTGTGTAAGTTATTTTATGGAGAAAGGGGCAAAGATATACCTTCAAAATGGGGATGGAGACGACCTTCTTTACATCACTGTACAGCATGTATCAGTGGACATTGTAAGTTATCTTGTAGAACATCGAGCAGAACTAAACATACAAGACAAAGATGGGGACACCCCACTCCATTATGCTGCACGAAATGGATCAGTGGACATTGTAAGTTGTCTTGTAGAAAACCGAGCAGAACTAAATATAAAAGACAAAGGTCAGAACACTCCACTCCACTTAGCCGCTCGTAACTGCAAAATGGAAAACGTACGATGTCTTGTAGATAAAGGAGCACACGTTGATTGTGAAAACATTGAAGGCTGCACACCACTGATTTATTCGTCTTACCATGAGCAGAGTTGTATCTTGGAGTATTTATTACAGAAAGGTGCAAAATCCAATCGTGGAAACACCACAGCAGTGCATGCTGCAGCAGCATTTCATTCCAAAACGAACCTTCAGATTCTTCTGGACAATGGTGGAGAGGTAAACGTTCTCTCTATGTCTGGCAGTACCCCACTTCATATGACAGTGCGGTGGGATTTACGAAAAGGATTATCAAACACATGTTTGTACTACTTTCATGATGGAAAATACATTGATGATTTTTTATCTGATGACTTTTTATGCGACAAGACAGATAATATGTTGTTAAATTTCAAAAAATATCTGCAAAAAGATTCTCCATTGAATCATGTAGGGCATCTCCTGCTTGACAAAGGCTGTAGTATAAATACTAGAAACAAGGCAGGGAAGACGGCATTGCATGTTTGTGTGGAGTACGATCAGCTTCAAAACCTCAAGTTTCTGTTGGAGAGAGGTGCTGATGTGTCACTAGGAGACAAGGAAGGTAACTCCGTTTTGCATTATGCAGTGGCTAGACTGCAGGTTGAGGTAGTGAAGACTCTGGTAGAGGCAGGAGCTGTTGGTAGGAGAAACAGTCATGGACTTACACCATCTGATCTAGTTTCTCGTAAAGTCGACAACTGTAATAAACATGACATGATCAAATGTAACCAAATAATTTCTCTATTGTCAAAAAGGGGGAGGGACGTAACCCAGTGGTAAAACGGTCGGTCTGGGATCGATTTCCGTCTGTGGGCCCATTGGGCTCTTTCTCCAGTCAGTGCACCACGAGTGGTGTATCAAAGACCGTGGTATGTCATATCATGTCTGTGGGATGGTGCATATAAAAGATTCCTTGCTGCTAACTGAAAAAGAGTAGCACCTGAAGTGGCGACAGCGGATTTCCTAGATCTCAATGTATGTGTGATCCTAAACCATATGTCCGACGCCATATAACCATAAATAAAATGGGTTGAGTACGTTGCTAAAGGGATCTTAAACGTATTTCTGATCGTTCTAATATTTTTACTAGGTTAAATTTCATTATATTTCCTAAAATATGTTTTTTCGTACATATGAAATTATTTGAAGACGAAATTCATTTTGGGCTTCTTACAAATATTAAGACGACTGGAAACACACTGAATATACAGACACCGATATTCTAAACAAGAAAATATATTTAATATGTAAGTTTAATCGTAGAAATATTATATTTTTCGGAAACACCTTGTAATGCAGCAAACTCAGGAATGTTCCTTTAATAGTTAAGTAATCAGAATGTAAATTTGTTTCCTATTATCAGGGATGACTTTTAGTAATATGCATTAGGATCGTTTTGTTCTGTTTTTTTTTTTATTATTGTAAGATTTATTTTTTGTGTTTGTGGGTATTGTGGAGAGGGAAGGGACGATTTTTTAATTATTACACTGAATTTTGGCTCAGTTGGTATATAACAAAGAAACAAACAAAAATAATTGTGACATTTCTAAAACATAACTATGATTGCATATAAACTGAGGTTAATTTGTGGTGATTCTAAAATGTTACAATGAAACAATCGTATCATCATGCATACCGGGTGATACGGTTAAACTATTTGTCCAGTTCTAGATAATAATGTTATATGCATAGTGAACTGAATGTTTAACATTGGAGGACAATGAAAGAAGTTTGAAACAAACAAAGAAATGTTTTATTTAACGACGCACTCTACTCATTTTATTTGCGGTTATATGGCGTCAGACATATGGTTAATGACCACACAGATATTGAAAAGAAACCTGCTGTCGCCACTTCATGGGCTACTCTTTTCGATCAGCAACAAGGGATCTTTTATTTGCGCTTCCCACAGGCAGGATAGCACAAACCATGGCCTTTGTTGAACCAGTTATATATCACTGGTCGGTGCAAGTGGTTTACACCTACCCATTGAGCCTTGCGGAGCACTAACTCACGGTTTGGAGTCGGTATCTGGATTAAAAATCCCATGCCTCGACAGGGATCCGAACCCAGTACCTACCAGCCTGTAGACCGATAGCCTAACCACGATGTCACCGAGGCCGGTCAAGTTCAAACAAGGACAGATATGAGTTCTAGACTTGAAATTTATGAGAAGGAATGAAAGGACACAGTGGAATAATAATAATAAAAAGAAAAACTCAGCAAGAAACAAAAACACCCAATAGGAACAATTCTGTAATTCATATAGTTATCTAATTTGTCACAATTCTAGAATGTTTCTGAATGAGCTAATATGTCACCATTCTCTGTATTTATAGTCAACTTATTTGTCACAGTTATATAATATGTTACTGTGTTTGTATAGATATGATTGTGTTACTGTGTATATATTAAAGGGACATTCCTGAGTTTGCTGCAGTATTTCAAGATGTTATCGACTAATAAAGTGTTTCTACGATTAAACTTACGTATTAAATACATTATCTTGTTTAGAATATTAGCGGCTCTATATTAAACGTGTTTCTGGTCGTTCTAATATTTGTACTTGGTTAATTTTCATTCTATCTCCTAAAATATATTTTTTCGTACATACGACATTATTTGAAGACGAAATCCAGTTTGGGCTCCTTACAAATATTAAGACGACCAGAAACCCTGACACTGCCAAATATTTCTGGGGACAATAAAATTTACTAAAAAAAAAAAAAAAAAAAAAAAAAAAAAAAAAAAAAAAAAAAAAAAAAAAGACGACCAGAAACACATCGAATATACAGAAATTGATATTATAAACAAGAAAATATATTTACTGTGTAAGTTTAATCGTATAAATATTTTATTAGTCGGAAATATCTTACATTGCAACAAACTCGGGAATGTCCCTTTAAGTCGACTTTTTTATCATAATATTGTGGATATGATTGTTAATGTGTATATATTAATTCAAGGTTTTTATCATAATTCAAAAGTATGCTATTGTGGATATGTGTTGCTGTATATATATTAAGTCAACTTGTTTATCATGATTCAAGAGTATGCTATTGCGGATATGTGTTACTGTGTATATATTAAGTCAACGTTTTTATCATAATTCAAGACTATGCTATTATTGATATGTGTTGCTGTGTATATATTAAGTCAACGTTTTTATCATAATTCCAGATTATAGTATTGTGGATATGTGTTACTGTGTATATATTAAGTCAACGTTTTGTTTATCATAGTGCAAGAATATGCTATTGTGGATATGTGTTACTGTGTATATATATATTAAGTCAACTTGTTTATCATAATTCAAGAGTATGCTATTGTGTGTATGTGTTACTGTGTATATATTAATTCAACTTGTTTATCATAATTCAAGAGTATGCTATTGTGAATATGATTGTGTTACCGTGTCTATATTAAGTCAACTTTGTTATCATAATTCAAGAGTATGCTATTGTGGATATGTGTTGCTGTGTATATATTAAGTCAACTTTGCGGATATGTGTTACTGTGTATATATTAAGTCAACTTGTTTATCATGATTCAAGAGTATGCTATTGTGGATATGTGTTACTGTGTATACTAGTATATTAAGTCGAACTTGTTTATCATAATTCTAGAGTATACTATTGTGGATATGTGTTACTGTGTATATATTAAGACAACCTGTTTATCATAATTCAAGAGTATGCTATTGTGGATATGTGTTGCTGTGTATATATTAAGTCATCTTGTTTATCATGATTCAATAGTATGCTATTGCGGATATGTGTTACTGTGTATATATTACGTCAACTTGTTTATCATGATTCAAGAGTATGCTATTGTGGATATGTGTTACTGTGTATATATTAAGTCAACTTGTTTATCATGATTCAAGAGTATGCTATTGTAGATATGTGTTACTGTGTATATATTAAGTCAACTTTTTTATCATCAGTCAAGAGTATGCTATTGTGTGTATGTGTTACTGTGTCTATATTAAGTCAACTTGTTTATCATAATTCAAGAATATGTTATTGTGGATATGTGCTGCTGTGCAAATATAGTCAACTGATTTGTCACAATTCTTGCATGTTACTATATATATAGTGAAACTATTTGTTATACAACGAGTTGTGAGATAAATGGTATCTAACGGACACGAATGCATTATTCTATTTCTTACATACTCTACACAGACACATGATTGCCAGGTTAACTATATGTCACAGTGTAATCGATTTCCACCCTGCTGTTTTTTTATTGGATGTATGACATTGTTGGCCTGGTCGTCACCTTTAAGCAGCCAGTCGTATATCTTGTAATTGTTAACACATGTACGGAAAATAACGCATGGTGTTCTCACAGACGGGTGTGTAAGAAATATAATAATTACATATCCGTTGGTGAAAACATCATTCATTAACAAGTACGTCTGGTCACAATTTCAAGACATACGACTGGCTGCCATATATCCAATGAAAAAACAGCACGATCAAAATCGATTACACTGTGACGTATAGTTAACCAAAAAAACCGTGTGTATGTTATACGTATGTTATCTATATGCGTAATAGTACGAAGCCAGGTCACTTTTTCTATGTCGGATAGTCGGGAAGGTTTGAACACTGATTCATATGTAAAAATATGTATAAACAATATAATTAAAATTAGCTCCACTATTACATGTGGATCTAACAGCAGCCCGTTGGATCTCATGTTCAGTTGACCTTTCGTTCGACCAATCAAAACCTTACTTGCAAAATCATGCCAGTGATTTGAATTTTTTTTTAAAACATTCGGGATTATGCCGAGGGTATACGAAATCATTCGGGTGAATTACGAAGTATGCCGAAAACTAATTGCAATATAAATTTTTATATAAAATTCATTTCAAGATTAAAAAACAAAAACAAACGTAATGGCAATGCTGTTAGATCTAGTGGCTAGACCCAGTAGAGCTAATTTTAATCAGATTGATGTATAGCTTTCAGATCTGCAACTCGTAGTTGCCTAAACCTGTACGTTAATTGGGAATGTTCATACATTTAATGGTACGTCAAAATCAATTTATTTTTGATCTGCTGCTACCCAAAAACAATTGTCCACGGGACAGATACCAAATTTTAGATATATGGGGAAAGAGTTCGACCCTTCTATATCAAAGGCTTTAAAAACTAACCCTAACTCTAAAACTATCCTAACCATTGGAAGAGGGGTACGGGTTGAACTCATGCCTAAAGGTATCCAACTAGCTTTCGCCCGTTATTTACATTTTAAAACAACTCTTAAGATAAATGGTATCTAACAGTCTAATGGCCACTCATGTAGTATTATCTATATAGTCAACATTGTCGCTTGGTCTAAACATATTCTTGCATTTTGTTTGTTCAGTAAAATATTTAAAGCCAATATGATCGCTTAGTTTAAATGTATTCATAGCATTTTATTTGTTCAATAAAATATTTATACGTATTCCTAGAATTTTATTTGTTCAATAAAATATTTAAACTGATACCCCACTCCCGGTCTAGTTGTCATGTTTCTTTTGTTAAAACATGTACGTGTATTCACCGATACACCTACCCTTTCCTCCAAACGTAGAGGTGCATTACAATACACCTACAGTTTTGGAGGAAAAGGGTAGGTGTATCATGGTGCACCTACACTTTTTATTTAACTTCACCTGCATTTAAAAAAAAAAGCTATTAAAAGAACACAACGAATAATACAATGAACTTTTATTGTCATAACTTATATTGAAATTCGGAAGGTATTTCCGTTGGTTTTCTTATATGTGATGAGCACGTGTTCATTCGAAGAAGCGCGCGACAGTCTAACACTTTCCGTCATGTTGACAATTGTACATGTTCGGTTGCAATGACACGGTCTTTTAAATCCTTCAACACTTGACTAAAGTATTTAGATATCTATATCTATATCTTGAAATCGCTATGGGCAGGGGGTATACATGTACATTTCTGAGTAGGCTATGTGCATTTTAAAATTATTATAGATAGATAAATCTTTACAAAACATGTCGGGAATTGTATACTAGTCACTAATTACTCCCATTACACCTTTTGGTTCGTTTGTCTGGTTTTAACTCTGTTGGTTTCTCTTCGTCTGTTAATTCTGTTCGTGGTTCGTAGTGACTTACCTTGTTGGCTAAATAAGATTTTGTTGGTGCGAATACATAGTAGTGCAAATTTAAAAGAGAGGAGTACATTTATTGGCTAAAGAAAGAGGCATAATATGCAGTATATACATGTCATATCTGTGTCCGTGAGGCACTCTTTGGGTAACTGAAAGAAGAAGTGGGAATAGTTTATTATAATCTAAATCTGGTTAGACCGTGCAGTGATATTCATTCACGGCTCAAGTCTAATAATTACAAGGTACATATATTCATTAATTAAATTCTGGTTGTGGGATTATTCGCTACCGACCCACCGTTAGCCATTTTCATTGGAGTGCATCGAGGTCGAGTTCAATATTGGTAGCAGCTCTTTTGAAGGGGCGTACAAGTGGGTGGTTTTGAACAAACCTTTTTAATAAAACTATTAGCACTTGTTAATTGGCATATGAAACGCTACCTATTCACCTTTGTCCCCTAGGTCGGAAAGCATCGAGTTGAGTTCGAATTGGTAGCAGTTCCTTCTTAGGGGCGTATTAGTGAAAGGCTGTTGATACCGGTAGTGCGTGCACTAGATTAAGCACTAATTAGGTCAGGAGTTCTCTACCAACCCACCGTTGACCTTAAGTTAGAAAGCATAGAGGTCGAGTTCAAAATTGGTAGCAGTTCTTTCTTAGCGGCGTACAAGTGGGTGGTTTTAAACTATTACTGGTAGAGTGGCTAGCTATATTGTAGTTTATAGTTATAGCTGAGGGGGCGTGCTTTGAGGTTTTATAGTAGTGGTTTGGTAGCTTGGACGTATTGAAATATCGCGTTGAATGTTTCGTTGTTGTTTTTGTTTTTTTATTCGGGTTGAGTAGTAGGTTTGGCGTAATTGAGCCGGCAGGGTTGTTAAGAGTATCTATTATTTTGGTCCTATGGTTATTGAGTAGCGGGCAGTCCAGAAGATAGTGTTTCATATCCTCTGGCTCAACGCAATGATTGTTTGTTTATCATAAATGAACATTTGTTAAGAGCCCTTGAGTTTCCTATTCTTAGTTTTATGATTATCTTGTCGATTAAAGGGTTTTTATGTTTGGGTCTAACTGACTTGACTGTTGGTTTTACGTTGTAGTGCCAGATGTTCTTGGTGAGATCCCAGCTTTCTTGCCATACATTGGTGTAATGTTTTTGTTGTGTTTTTTTGCTATTGATATTAGCCCCGTAATTCCGAGTGGTATATTGTTAATGAGTTTTGGATTAGTGATTGCAAGCGCTTTGTTTACTCCATAGTCGGCTATTTCATTACTCATAATACCTACGTGGGCTGGGACCCATTCTATAGTTATGTCTAAGTTTAGATTGCGCACCACCATTTATTTTCCAATGGATCTACATGCTAATATTGCCTCGGATTAAATTGTGTCAAA
>JAECMU010035187.1:0-13728 GCA_016106625.1 Dracogyra subfuscus
AATCAAGATCGATAGCAGACGGGGGGTGGGTGGTGGTGGTGCTATGGAATTTTGAATGGAGCAGTTAATATGCCAAAGAGAAAAGGTGCACATTTTAGTTTGAAGGAATTTTGGTGAAATTTTTTAACGGTGGATCTAAATGGAAATGGTACCGGAGCTAGTATAGGTTTTGAACTTAGTAGATCGAGAATAGCGAGGGGTGGTCTCAGATGTGTTCAATATCAATCTGGGTGTTATAGTCTGTTTCAAATTACATATGTTTTGCAGTAAATACATCTCATATTTCTATCTATAACAGGTCACTGATTGTCATTTTTTCTACCGGTTGTTTGAATACCATAACAGGTCATGATAATACTGACACATTTTTATGGTTTTTATTCCAAGGATTTTCAGAGCTAATATACAAGACTGGATTTGTAAACATGGACTTAGGAGTTTTCAATAACATGGTTGAGTTTTGTCCAAGAACCATACAGTTTATACTATAGTGCACAAATAGCAATGTAATTTTGCGTAGACAGAAGATGATAAATGATAAATATGAAAGCTTGTGGACAGTGTGTGTGAACGTTTTAGGACAGTGTCTATTCAATATACAAATCTACACTGAATCACCGTGACATGAAGTTATGTATGGGTAATAAAAACAGAGTCTTTGCCTCATAATCAACTTCATACTCCTCCTCCACTATTTTAACTGTGTCAACTATCGTATATCTGAAGATTAAGTCTTGTATTTTCTTCATAAAGTCTTGTATTTTCTAAACAAAAGTCTTGTATTTTCTTGATAAAGTCTTGTATTTTCTGGACTAAGTCTTG
The DNA here is from genome assembly GCA_016106625.1 of Dracogyra subfuscus. Taxonomy (NCBI): domain Eukaryota; kingdom Metazoa; phylum Mollusca; class Gastropoda; order Neomphalida; family Peltospiridae; genus Dracogyra; species Dracogyra subfuscus. The sequence goes on from JAECMU010035187.1 coordinate 823, forward strand.
TATTTTCTTGTCAAAGTCTTGTATTTCCCTGTCAAAGTCTTGTATTTTTCTGTCAAAGTCTTGTATTTTCTGGACTAAGTCTTGTATTTTCTTGTCAAAGTCTTGTATTTTCCTGTCAAAGTCTTGTATTTTCCTGTCAAAGTCTTGTATTTTCTGGACTAAGTCTTGTATTTTCTTGTCAAAGTCTTGTATTTTCTGGACTAAGTCTTGTATTTTCTTGTCAAAGTCTTGTATTTTCCTGTCAAAGTCTTGTATTTTCCTGTCAAAGTCTTGTATTTTCTTGTCAAAGTCTTGTATTTTCTCGACAAAGTCTTGGTAAGAATAGATGAATCCTATCACATTAATTAATGATATGCAGAAAATATAATGTAAAATAAAATAAAAAACGATTTAAAAATTGTGATAACAATTAAGTTACATCAATAAACTTAAGTTACAATAGATGAGAAAAAATTAACATAAATGCATCAAGTTCATTTTTTTTATTCAGGAGTATTTTTTTATTTTTTTTGTTTTTTTTAACGACGCACTCAACACATTTTAATTACGGTTATATCGGCGTCGGACATATGGTTATGTCGAGAAAAAAACCCAGTGGTTAGCTGACGGGGATCGATCCTAGACCGACTGCGCATCAGGCGGGCACTCTACCACTGGGCCATGCTGCCCGCTTATTCAGGAGTATTGCACGAGTTATGAATTTGGATTTTTGCTGTTGTTCAAAAGCTATTAAGATCTTGAATTGTTCTTCATTAAAAAAAAAAATGCTGAAAATACAAACTAAACATTCGTCTAGTATAACAATAATAACAACTGAAAATTGTTTTAGGCAATTTTTGTACATAAATGTCAAATTAAACATAAACATGTTAAGAATTTAAACAAATTTTTAAAAATATGAACTAGCTTCAATTGGTTATAAAAAAGAAAGATATTTTTTAGAAGATATATTTTTTTTTAATATATCAAAAAAAACTGTATCATAGTTTTGAACAACAATTTTATAATGAATATGTAAATTAATGTTTAATAACTATATGTATATGAGCAAATATTATTATACTTTAAACCCTGACTAAAACAAAAAACCATTCTGTCTCCCCTTTAAAAAACCCAAAAATATTATTGTTAATATTAGTAATAGAAATGAAAAGGTATTAATATTATGGCATGTTAATCTTATTTTCAAACATGAACAAAAACTATTTCAATAAATTATTGACAACTTGTAAACATATGTAACATCTTTCCAATCTCTAACACCAATGAACTACAGGTATACAGTTGAAACTAAATTTAAATAATCAAAAACTAGTCCGCACAAAATATTATCAACAAAAATATAAATAACATCACAAAAACAAGAATGAATGACTTGATAAAACTTTACTATCACAATTTTTGACACAAAATTATTCAATAGCTTTTTTGGTGTACATTATTTTAAACATGATTTCTATGTTTAAATTTTATCTTCTGCAAATGATACTAGTATAACAAACTCTTAACAAAGCATCACGTAAGGCTAAAAATGCAATGAACAAGAAATGAACTAATAAAGATTTTGTTTAAATGTTACATTTAAAAAATTAAATATTCATGTGTTTAAAATATTAAAAGCTCTGTTCTCGTACACAACTTGAAGTTGAAAATTAAACTGTGATGTCACATTCAATTCTAATGTAATGCTTTTTTTAAATAATAAAACATTAAAGAAAATAAGAAAAAAAAGTTAAAAATTTTATTACTGATGTACCAAAAATATAAAATTAGATACATAATGGCTTTATAGCCTTCAATCCAACAGTTTTACAGTTGTCAGTTTAAATAACACAGAGCAGAAAACATGTGACCAAAATCATTTTACCTAACCATGACATAGTTCTGCGAAGTACGAAGTGATAATTTTCAAATTAAATTTGGCCAAATATCTAATTAAAAATTGTATACAAAAACCAGAACTCAAGAATTTAACAAAATGATTACAGTATTTCATGATTATCTTTATTCTTTAATCATTTAAACAATGAACATTTATTCTCTAAATTAATTCAAATCTTGACAATATATCTTGCCTATCTGTGCTTTGAAACTGGCTTCAATTATCAAACCAAAAGTTGAAAATTATTCAATTACAGTTACAGACCAAATTTAATCTAACATCTCTCAAAGATTGCAACGTAAAGATTTTAATGTCAACAATCAAAATATTTGTGATGCAAAATGGTCATGTTATGCAAAAGCAAATCAAATGCATGAAAAAACAAAAAACAAAACAAATGCATTTGAATAATGCAGATTTAGTGGAATGGTGAACAAAAACAACTGAATCCCATTATCGTCTCAAACACAAAACCACCCACAAAAACAACCAGGGCCACCATCCCATGAATCACAGCTAGCATTGAATCATTGCAGTGATCTTCCAACCGTTCCACAAACCGACCATAGGGTAGTCAAAAGTTCTCCTCTAATAATTAAATCTTCTGTGCAAAGAAGGTAGATAATGCCTGGGCCCGTGCTTATAAAACTTTTAAAGAGTCCAGACTGAATCTCAAATGAAGTCACAAGCATACAATTTGTTTGGCGTTGTCATAACATTAGACTTTCAGACTCTATTAGAATCTCGAGTCTAGACTCTGAAAGGTTTATAAGCACCAGGCTGGGTTGACGGACAATTTCAGAACAATTAGTTTGTATTCGTTGGTTTCAGTCGAACTTAGGAGGGATCTTTTATATGCACCATTCCATAGACAGGATAGCACATACAACAGCCTTTAACCAGTTTTGATGCACTGGTTGGAATGGGAAATCTCCCAATCAGTTGAATGAATCCACCGAGGTGGTTTGATCCTGCAACTCAAGCTCCTCAAAGGATTGCTTTAAAACTATTTTCACTGAATACAGTGGTTACAAGGTTAAATGTATAAAACAGATCAATTCTGACACAAGAAGTTTGTGAGAAAAAAAACCCCAACCTAGAGATGTTTCATTAGTGGCTTACAAGTGCTTCAAGCTAATGGTAAGCAAGCCAATAGTAGCAATATTGCCCCCGTAAAATGGGCTTCCAACTGTATGAAATTAACAGTCAACATAGTAGTTATTTATTAACTTAAAGACAATAGTGCTACAATCGCTTCGTGGAACAGGACACTGGCCCATTTTCAGTGTTAGTTCTGTATTATTTTATTCAAGGCAACTATTGGTCACTGTATTCATGGCAGCTATTGGTCACTGTATTCATGTCGATCTGCATGTTTTATTATCAGTGGTCCCGAGTCTTTGTGTATTCACCTTTTACTATTTAGTTTAGTATTAATTAAAAGAAATCCAGTCTAGTAAATGGCTGACAACGTAACCAGTTGCCTTGTGTCGTATATCTCCTGTTAGGAACATTATAAAAGCCATGTTTGATTATTTTATGGATGGCTGCCAAATGTTACTTTACTTTCAGACCATGTCAGCTCAGAACAGAACTGATCCATGATCACCATTGGTTACTCTGTGTCTTTTATTGGTCGATTCAAAACACTTGGATCTTGTCATATCTTGTATTGAAAACTGACAGATGGGTCATGAATTGTGCAAATGAAAATGGTAATGGGATTCAGCAGAAACAAACAAAACACACACACACAAAGAATTAAATAAACAAAGACAAACGGAAATATCACAATGATAGCAACAAAGCACTAAATTATGGCATGAGACCATAAACTGAGACAATGTCTGTAAATAAGTTCAGCGTTAAAGCAGGCCTTTCAAAACTACCAGAACTTTGTTTACTCGATGCTTGCATGAATCTAGTTCTAGCTCTACTTAAAGGTATTGAAAACTTCGTGAAAACTTCAGATGTTTAGAGGCCTGCAAAGTCTACTTAACTCCGACATCTGGCTTATTTATGCATGCTATTATCAATATCACTACTTATAAATTAATATAGTTGATAAACAACATTTCATACGGTTTGACCGTTATCGAAAATGAAAAGTTAAAACAGTACAAATCCACAAATTTACACACCCTAACATCCAATGTTTTTGGGTGGGAGGTTTTAAGACAATGTACTAATAATTAATATTCAATCTACTTCTAAGAATTTTTTAATAATTGTTTTACACTAGTTTCATTTTCAAAACTATTTACCTTCTTCTTTATTCTACATCATTCAGAAGATAAGTTATTGTTATTCCAAAATATGTACGGCTATATACTGTTAATAAGAATATATATAAATGAGTATTTTAAAAATTAATTTTTCACAAAATCTTTCTCAAAAACAAGGAATAATAGCAAAATTTACAGAAAGTAACCATTGCACATTTATTTTCGATGTGTTTGAGTCTTAGATGAGGAGAAAATGTAACATGTATAAAAATCTATGTTAGTCATAAATGATTAAATAATACACAACAGTTTAGGACACCTGACAGAAGAACATTTAACTTGTGTAAATTCACCTCTAAGCTAGGCTGACGTTACACAGCCCGTTTCAAACTTGCATACATTCACTAGGCTTAAACATCTGCGATTAAGATAAAACAGGATTTGGAACTTCAGCCCTAAATGTTTCTATCGATGCGGAGTGGAGCGGATAAATTTGTCATGCTCAAGGTTTCGAGCATGTTCGTCCTGGGTCCTGTATCCAGATAGCCAGAGACCGGATCCGAGACATAATTATATCAATGCATGTTTTGATCCTCTCAATAGTCATTTTTACCACTTTAAAGCCTGAAAGATAAGGATGAGGTCGTGTGCTTGTAAATCATACAGTCTGCACATTTAGAATCATAAGTCATATAATATGAGTCTACCAGATGTCTTGAATCAGTTTAGAAGTCATATAGTTTTAGTCTATCAAGAACCAGCCATCTTGAATCAGACTAAACATTTGATAAACATGAAGCTCTTAAAGGGACATACCCTGGTTTTTAAACACTAAGACATAGTTTTGACTATTAGAGGCGTTTTTTGATAACTGAAAACATACTTTACTTAAATTTTATTGTTTAAAGTATCCATTTCCGTACATTTGGAGTGTTTTTGGTCATCCTGATGTTTTTTAATATCACAAAATGCATTTCTCATATTTTTAAAAAGGCACGTGCCTCTGAGAAGTAACAGTTATGTAGTCGGGTTTTATTCTATTTTAGAGGGTATTTCACCATTTCAAAGTCAAAGACTCATGTTTCACTCAGTTGTAACTTTATCAAAATGTGTTACAGGTTTGTAAATTAAAAAAAACTTAATGTTAATTTTCATGAACTGAAACTAGGGTATGTCTCTTTAAGAGTTCCTGTAAAAACAATTGAGGAAGAACACATCTCTTCCTAACATTTCATTAATGTTTAGACACAAAGAACAGTTTTTATAGGTTTTCTTGTAGTTTTGGAAATGAAATGGTTTACTGAAATCTATTTGTTTTCTTGCTAAATGATATCTGATAAACACAAAACAAAACCAACTGCTAATATTGGTACACAATATTCTAAATCCTTTATAGTAGTCAATATATATTCCCCACAAAAAAATTAATCAACTTAGGTTGTTTGTCTTTTTAAATGACTCTTCTCTCCAACTGTATATCAACTTATTTTACCATCTTCTTTTTTTCGACCTCCACATCCCAGTCCTTGTCTCTCCAACTGTGACAGGTGCTTGTCTCTTGTGGCTATCTGTGCCACACACCTGCCATTCCCCATCAACATCAATACCATATCATACACACATGCCTGTACCAAAATAAAAACCACAGGTATACAGCTGAAACTACAGCAACAAAAAACCAAAGAGTCCAAAATGTCTGTACCATAAACTGAACTATTAAACTTGTACAGTTTGGAATACAAATAAGTAGTTTACTTTTAAGATTACTCACACTTTTCTAACTACATGTATTTGTTTTTAATCACACATGTATCTTGTCAATCATAAATTGCTTAATTTTTTATTTAGTTTTTTAGAGTAAGTATGCTACGTCATTTTCTATTTGGCTAAACTACGCCGGCTAAATACACAATGTGAACATAAAATTCTATTTACACGGCGATGACAATAATTGTAACAAGTTTTGATATGATCAAACATGAAGTCATCAACAATGACCTGACCTGACCTGACCTGGACAAGTGAAACTATTGGCATACAAGCAGATTTGTAGCCCGGAGGACTAGTTAAAGGTTCTGCGTGTTTCTATCAGTGAAAATAATAGTTGTTTGACCATATCAAAACTATTTACAATTCTTTGTAATCACCCAACTGCGTACATCAGATTTTATAAACATAGGTCCACGTGACCACAATACTACAACAATTGCACATAATGAATAAACATAACTTACAATTTGCATTGTTATTTGCTTTATCTACAACAGGTATATTCACACAAACTCTTAAATCAACTCTCTACATAGCAAACGTCCTTTCTTCACACATACCCGGTACTTTCACATGCTGTACCATGAACAACTGATTAACAACTTCAGCATATAGAGTTTTAATTCAACTGAATTTTGACTAGTGATTAAGGCAGATATGTTTATTAAAAAATATTTTTTGTTTTTACTTATACTAAAATAATTTCATTACAGTAAATCATGAATATAAATGGTATTGTTTGTGTGTATTCATGCATGCATATGTGTAAGAGAGAGAGAGAGAGAGAGAGAGAGAGAGAGAGAGAGAGAGAGAGAGAGAGAGAGAGAGAGAGAGAGAGAGAGAGAGAGAGAGAGAGAGAGAGAGAGAGAGAGAGAGAGAGAGAGAGAATGTATATTTCAAGTGGGTATTTTTATACTTATATATGAAAACAGAATGACATTTTGAGGAACCAAACCATTGTTTGTTTCATTTTCATTATTATATTATTTATCTTATAATCCACCAATATTGAGGCAGGCAGTCACAGTACTGAACAAGTAAGATATACAAAAATTTATTATGGAGGTCAAATGTAAAGATTTAATTCTTATTGTTGGTTAATCTTTTATGAATTACATACTGTTTCCAAGAAAAGTAAAAATATGTCAAGTTTTCAATCAGTCGTGAAAGGTACGATTTCTTTCAAATCATTTTTAAATTCTACCAATAAAACCATCAGATACCTTCGTCCCTTTACTCTACAATGAACTGAAATAAACTAACTAGATAATTTATTGTGGCTTTTATGAATAACATTACCAGAAACCACAGATTGTCGTTCACAAAAATATCATCACAAACTTTGTCATTCACAAAAACATCATCACAAAGTTTTCTCTCTCTTTTTTTGTACACATTCTATGCAACTTTTCAGCAATATCTGAAAATTAACAGTATGCAAACCATCTTACCTACCAAACTCAATATAAACCTGACCCGTATGCAACACATATGTAACAACATTTGCAACAGAACAATAATTTTGTTACAGATTTACATGCATCTTGTTAATGTCTGATAGACTGTTTTTAACAACTCGGTAAAACCAGTCTAAGGAACCAAATTACCTAATGTCTGATACACTGTTTTTAACAACTCGGTAAAACCAGTCTAAGGAACCAAATTACCTAATGTCTGATACACTGTTTTTAACAACTCGGTAAAACCAGTCTATGTCTGATACACTGTTTTTAACAACTCAGTAAAACCAGTCTAATGAACCAAATTAATGTTCGATACACTCTTTTCAAATGCTTAATAAAACTAGTATAATAAACCAAATTAGTGTCTGATGCACCCTTTTCAAATGCTTAATAAAACCAACTTAATGAATCCAATTAACATGAGAATTTTAAACAAATACGGATGGTGCACATATACCCATGGTGACAAAATGTTTTAAAATGTGTATACAACGCATGTACTAATACAAAGAAAACCAAGGACGATAATAACGCCAAAGCAGTGTTCTACAGAAGTGCCATCACTCAACCATAAACTGAAACATGCAATTCTCTGTTGACCAGAAAGTCTGGTGTTGTGGCTGTGTTTGGTCCATACAGCACATTTCTCCCATCCCTGGCCATACAAGACAGACCCATTATATGACGTCAGCCTATACGGAATAAATCTATCTTTCATGACCACGTGACTTCTGTTGTTTGAGCTGATATTAACATTGGGTGACATCACGTAAATGGCAAAATAATGCAGGAAATGCTTTTTATATTTCATAAAAACAAGGCAATCTGGTGTCATAATGAAATCATACTGCCATTTTCGTTTTATACTTTTAGTATGAACCATTTTAGGGGATGATCTTTTCAATGGTTATAATTATTTTATTGTAAGATAATTTTTTTTTTAAAAGGTAGATTTTTCATGTTTTCCCAAAATGCTTGTTTTTCATCTACTGGAGGTGAGAAAAATAATCCTTCATTATGTATCCATGTGGGACAGGGCTATTCCATCCTCGGGTACATAATATGATGTCAGGAACTCAGCAAGCCACGTCCAAATTATGTACCCTCGGGTGGAATAGCCCTGTCCCACATGGACACATATGAACAAAAATAAAGATAACACACTAATTTGTAATTATATAATAAACTTATATACAACTGATGTAATAACCGACTGCTGCATATAACAATGCTTTCTAACAATGTATGGTTGGGTAATGGACCTTTAAGAAAACATAATATGGATGTCAACATGTTACTGTAAACAAATCGGCATATAATTGGTGTGATTGGTGTATTTTGCAGAGCGTGACAATCTGCTATAACATAATATGGATGTCAACATGTTACACCTACCGTAAACAAATCGGCATATAATGGATGTGATTGGTGTATTTTGATACACAGGTGCAGAGAGTAACAATCTGCTATAACATAATATGGGTGTCAACATGTTACATCTACTGTAAACAAATCAGCATATAATTGGTGTTATTGGTGTATTTTGATACACAGGTGCAGAGCGTGACAATCTGCTAAAACATTTTCCTTCTATTCCAAACTTCAATTCAAAAACTAGATTTACAGACAAGAAAGCTTTTGAAACACATTTGTTTCGAAATGATTCGGCAAATCTGCCAAAGCTGCCTTGCAGCAAATGAATGACAAAATGTACAGTAAAATAAATTCAATGAACTATTGCTTGATTACTCACAAGCTCTATATTGGGACCAGCCATGACACGTGTGTTCTACTGCAACAGCTGTGAGCTATTAACCAACCGATCACAATGTTATTATTTAAGTTTTATCATGGATATTTCAAACCCGTAGTTTAAAAATATTACACCGGAATTTCAAACTTCTCCACTTTGAAATGTTTTTCCACAAGGTTGATTAATTAACTAATTAATGTTAAAATAGCTCACTACATCACTAGTTATATATATTTCATACATGTTAATTTTATTTAAATAGAAAATGTTTCTTAATATTTAAAAGGCTTTATGTTTAAAGAAGGTAATTTTAAATATTTCAGCTTTCAAGCAATCAAAAAGTGTCTAGTAATATTTAAAATGTTTTTAGTTTAAGACAAACCATATTTAAAATATCAGTTTTAAGTTTCATGCAAATAGAAAATGTCCTTATTTAATAAATGTATTGCTTTAAATACCCACCCACATAAAAAAAGAAAAGAAAAAAAAAAAAGGTTTGAAAAATGTTATTTACATAACGGGAAAACAGTTTGATTTAAAATAAGACCAATGTAAGAAATAATTTTGTAATTATTTTTACATATTACTTTGTTTAAATATGAAAAGTTTGTAATGTACAACTGTAAAGCAATAATACACATATTGTTCCTGAGAATGAGTTCATTCATGCATAAAACATATTAACGTTTTAAGAGCAATCTATTTGGTAACATTGTGTATTTGTCATAACAAACGATAAATCAAGTTAATGCTACCAATGAACACTTGACAGCAGCAACGGTCTCACGCAACATTTGCAAAATATAAATCATTAACAAGTCACAATTATAACCACGTTAAGTTAATATATCGAAGGCTAACAATCAGAAGTTGTTAAAGTGACAGTAGTCTACTATTTTTTTTTTTTTTATTTGTTTATTTATTTTAATGCACTTTTTTTAAGGACTTTAATAGGACTGCCACTTCCCAGGATGCAACATTCCGATGTCATCTGTAAAAGGACTGCCACTCAAAGACTACTTCCACAAATCTAGAGAGTTTATCAGAATTTTAAATATTTGTATTGGCCTGGCCTCATCAAAGATGTTTCATCATATACATTATACATTAACCGAGTATAGTAGTTATATCAAAGTTAATATCTCATATTTTGTAGCAAATTCCTGCTGCTTGGGTAGTATGTTAAAACTATATACACAAAGTTCACTCAAGTAGCATTATAAAAGTTGAAATATGTATATTTGTTCAACATTTGAATCACTTACTATAATATCATACATTTTGTTTTAAATGCCGATAAATTTCTGTAACAAAATTGACAGGATAATCTGAGGGCCTTTGATAAAACAGTCATGACCATTACGTTCTCCAAGACAATTAACCTCCCACAAAACAAATTTAATCTAGTGTCGTTTTGCTGAAAATACATTCTCTACAAACATTAATAATATTATTAAAAGTAAAACATTTACATATTTAACTTTGATAATGCTACTTTAAAAAGTGGTGTTTTCTGTAATAAACAAAACATCATTATTAACAAAAATATATCACGTGATAAACCAACAAGTTCAAAGTTCACTAATAATTAATAATCTCCATTAAAGGTGAACATTATCACAAAAGATGCGAATCAAGACATTTGTATATTTCGATTATTACAAAACAACGCACAATAACGAAACAACAAACAAAACAAATCTCATTGCTGAAAACTGCCAGAAGCAGCAGAAGTGTCTAAATCTAATCGTCTCAAAGCTACTTTCATTAGTAATTCAACCAGTTTTATTAACCAATCATAAAGTTTTATAAGCAAACTGCTGATTGGCTCAAAGTTCTCATCAGCCAAATGGCGATTGGCACAAAGTTTTTAGCCAAGTACAAATTGACCAACCAGTTTTATTAACCAATCATAGATTTTTATAAGCAATGTGTTGATTGGCTCAAAGTTTTCATTAGCCAAATGGCGATTGGCCCAAATTTTTTAGCCAAATACAGATTGATCTAACTGATGTTTTCATTAACTAAATGCTGATTTGAGCAGCTTTTATTTTTCAACCAAATGCAGATTGGCCCAAAGAAATTTCAGCCAATAACTCATTAGCCTAACCAAAGGCGCTTTTCCCTCCTCCATTTTTAAAAAGTCTCAATGCTGAATGGACCATCTTACAGTCTATTAGCCAATTGGTGACTGGCTGAGTTGATTTTATTAGCCAACTGTCAATTGGCTCAAACAGTTTTGTTATCCAACTACTGATTGGCCAACATTTTTATTAACCAACAGTTGATTGGCTGGTGAATGATGTGAAAAAAGAGATGATTGGTCAAGCTTCTTTATTCAGATCACTGCTCCACTTCTTTCCTAGCTGCCACATCTCGGAGTTAATGTTGAGACTTTACCCGCCAGCGCAGAACAAAATAAATCCCGATTCGTAGAATGATGAAAAATATACACAGAATGATGAAGTCAATGTAGAACTCGGCGTTTTCTACGTCCATCTGCTTTAGGACGTCCGAGGCCTTCTGGAAGATGCAGACGCGCTTGTCACAGCCAAGGTCACCACGGTCGAAGCCGTAAATAGCCTGAAGGACACCTTCGAAAGAATATCTACAAAAGATAGGACAAATTATACTCATGCAATCAAAAACACTTAAACAAATTGAGAGAGAGAGAGAGAGAGAGAGAGAGAGAGAGAGAGAGAGAGAGAGAGAGAGAGAGACAAAAAGAGAGACAGAGACAGAGAGAGAGACACACACACACACACAGACAGCAACAGAGAGACACACACACAGACAAAAAGAGAGACAGAGAGAGAGAGAGAGAGAAAGAGAGAGAGAGTATTTTACGAGCAAGGGCTCAACTTGGTAATCTTAGGGCTACGGTTGCTTCGTAGAACAGGGCACCAGTCTCTGGACAACAAATTGAGCAGCCACAAAATGAAGTGTATAAAGATGGCTGGCTACAAGAGAATCTGTATTATTATCGATGATGTGAGGACAGTGAAGGTAAAAAACACCTGGTGAGAGGTCAGTTAAGGTTTTTGTTTAACGACACCACTAGAGTACGATTTGTTAATCATCAGCTATTGGGTGTCAAACTTTTAGTCTTAGGGAGAAAACCTGCTACATTTTCCCCATTAGTAGCAAGGGATCTTTTATATGCACCATCCCATAGGCAGGATAGCACATACCAGTGGTGCATTGGCTAGAATGAGAAATAAGACCAATAGGCCCACCAACGAGATCAATCCTAAACCGTCCATACATGAGGCAAGAACTTTACATTCTTCCTCCCCCTACCCCTCCAGCCATTGCAGATATTAGGGAAGTCTGTTAAAATGTCTTTCTTAATACATGAGGCATTGAATACACACTGTAAATATGTGGGGATTGTGTCAAAAAGTCTTATCTGATATAGAAGGCATAGGACAGTTAATGTAAATATGTGGGGATTGGGTCAAAAAGTCTTACCTGATATAGGAGGCATAGGACAGCTAATGCAAATATGTGGCGATTGTGACAAAAAGTCTTACCTAATATATGAGGCATAGGACAGCCACTGCAGATATGTGGGGATTGTGTCAAAGTTGACAAAAAATCCACTGAAGAGCAAAATTGGTATTGCAGTGACTGGACCCAGGAATACGGCCACCTGAAAACAAATATGAAAATGAAACTGGATATTATATAGACAAGAGGATACCACGTGAGTGGTGATTAGATACCATATGTCGTACGAGTTGTATGAAAATGAAACTGGATATTATATAGACAAGAGAATGCCACATGAGTGGTGATTAGATACCACGTGTC
>JAECMU010035204.1:0-11785 GCA_016106625.1 Dracogyra subfuscus
ACACGCCTAGGTGGGTGATCTTAAGCTCTTTTTGATTTTATAAATGACAAATGATGATCAGTTGTTATAATGAAGTTAGTTCATCAAGATTAACTTTGCACTCGTAAACAAAGTTAATCTTGATGAACTATAATGAAGTAAACCACCCCTCCCCAGATACGTCAAGATAAATCTTGACCGACGGTTTGGTCTGTAATACTGCTAGTCAACTAGAATAACTACTGACTAGTAGGTAATAGAAATACTGCACCTTGTTGTACATCAAACCTGTCATCATCCATCGAAAACGAACACAAAAAGAAGCATAAATTTGTTTACAGCTTGGTTCAACTGGTACCGCTCCTTTCAAAAAACACCGCGCACCGATCTCAATCTAGAGGCGGGGCTAAACAAACAACAGAATAAGACATGCTCACAGTTAAAATAATGGTTATTGGCATTAAAACAGTTGCATTATAACATATACATTAACATATTATTTTTAATCAAGACAGCTTATGTATATCATATGCATTTGAAATATTATATGTAACAGCCTGTCCGAAATTGGGAATATAACATATAAGCTTTTAGTAGAACCCTCGCATAGGTACACGATAACCAGGTTGGAAGTACGAAGGAAGAATACGAATGTCAGCTTCCATGTGAACGTGACTAAAATCGCCAAATTAACATCTTTACATACGACTTTATGCCTGAATATATGTCCTAGTGTGTCTTTATTCAAAGAAGGCGGCATCAAGTCAGAAGTCAGTGTGGGTTTGTATGAGTTTACGTTTATGTGTATTTTTTTATTCATACCTCATAGTGAGAGATAATTTGGGAGAGCAGGCAGGTCAACGCAGGCAAACCCGACTTGACAGCAGCGCACTATTGTTACCTAATAGCCCAGTGGTTCAGTGCCCGCCTGATGCGCGGTCGGTCTAGGATCGATCCCCGTCAGCTAAGCACTGAGGTTTTTCTCTACATAACCATATGTCCGACGCCGATATAACCGTAATTATAATGTGTTGAGTGCATCGTTAAAAAACAAAAACAAATTGTTACCTAGAGGTTCGTCAATTGGGTCCCATAATCTGTCTAGTCAGCTTACCCTGGTTCTAGTTGACAAAGTCCAATGGGGCAGGATGTAGCAAATGGTGAAGTGCTCGCCTGATGTGTAGTGCCAGTGTAGTTCATCAAGATAAATTTCGCAGGCTTGTGAGGCGAAGTTTATCCCGTCTACGCAATCTGCCATTCACAATTACTGGACAAGGAAATTACGGTCAAAATAACGGTTACCATCACATTTCCACACCCTAATTGTATAATGTGATCTATTCCGAGCTCACTGAGACCAAGAAATACTTTGAAACGATCTTCACTTTGAATAAAAGGGGAAAAGTCTGACATTACCGAGCAGATTCTAGCAATCACTTTCTAGCATACAATTATGCTGGCAGACAGTTTCAGCTGACACGCATGGCAGCGCTCTAAACACCGGACTCATATGCCTTTCGGAAGACATAAAAATTACCCTTGGTTGTTATTTAGAGTTTGTGTTTTTTTTTTTATATAAGATACTCTATGAAACATGTACGTGTGTGTATGTATGTATTAATTAAACTGGTGATTATATCATCAGTGCTGGACTAACTCGTAATCCATTAAAATCTTGGAAACACACACATACACATGTACACACACACTTTTTTTTCTCCAGGATGGGTCCATTGGAGTGCCATTCTTGGTAGGGCTGTTTATGAGTGCCAAATCGATTACCAATGATTAATGATGATATTGCAACCAATCTCCAACACTAGCAGAAAAAGTGCTCACAAATTAAGTGAGTTTATTACTTTAAAACTTTATGATATCTGTATAGCAATTTCACAATAGTAATATCTGACAGATCTTTCCCCAGGATATTTTTTATGGTGCTTACATTTTCACCATCAGTTTAATGCTAATTATGCTAGTACCAACTTTGATATCTATGACAATTAGTAATCGACTCGTTAAACGATAGGGTGCGGAGGGCTTAATTAGGTATAAAGGACATGTTTCACTTATTAGAAGTGTGAATACCTGTGTACTGTAAAGTTTTATTAACTTTTAAAAGTTGTTACAGTCAACAGTTGATTGACACATATAGCCAATTAAAGCTTAGAGGCAGTTGATTTCAGGCACTTACATGATGCCAAAGGGCGTACTTACATGTGTACCTCAGGGTTCGCACTTAACAGTCGCTCGATCGCACCTGGCGACTAAAAAAGACAACAGGCGACTGAAACTCCACAGTAAGGTTGCCCGCTTGGCGACCAATTTTTTTTTTTAAATCAATAATAAATAAATAAATAAAAGTACAGCTATGTAGCCTACTTTGTACCATGAAAAAGTGTAGGTCTGCTTTTACATATAAACATATGCCCAATATAAGAATAGGTGTAAGGTAAGTTAAGTGGCATGTAAAATTGGGCACAAATTCATGTCGACAAGATTCAAGGTTATTTGTACATGTCATAGATTGCATCCACTGAACATTGTATTTTAGGGCTTTTTAATTATTATTATTTCATTGAGATGGGCTGGGGTGTTATTTATTTAAAGAGTGTGTTGGTTGAGTTCAGGATAATACTTAAAATAAAAGTTTTTTCTTATAATCTGTTGCAATATTGTGGGTTTTTTAGAAAATATTATTCGGGCTAGTGAAAATAGGTCCGGGCAAGTGAAAGTGTTGTCACCACTTGCCCGGATTGCAACTATAAAAAAAAGTTAAGCGCAGACACTGGTACCTAAGGCATAGTGGCACCATATGCCTCTGGGGAAACCCCTGTATCTACATGTATAAATATTATGGAAAATATCACAGTTCTATTCAGCTACTTCATGTATACATTTCAGTTTGTTACATACATCAGTTGGTTAAATTGAAGGTTTTATATTTTTAGGTACTCCTGAAATTGCTTGATGTTTGCTGCATAAAAAACCAACTCCAATAAAACATACAAAAAGCATATCACGTCCATCAGCCAGAAGAATGGTATCCATTGGGAAATGTCTGACTAAAGTCAACATGTTCATTCAGGTCAACTCTGCAGGGTCGTCCCATCTGATGGCGTCGGCTACAGGACCGCTAACACTGAGAGGAACGGTTTCCCATGTGTTCAAGTCCTCCTTCTCGTGGTGCAGAAATGTGGTGGCAAAGCAACATTCTCAAAGACTTTCCTCTCCAGCGGCGTATCCAATGGTTACAGCAGTGTCTACGTGCAGTATCGATAGCGTGAGATTCCAGTCGTCAGATTCCAAACCAAATATGGTAAAGTCGTATGAATCTCCATCTCCCTATAAGAATCCCGGGCCACGGAGGTATGGATACGAGACGAAGATCATCACTGGAGGTAATCGTCATCTCACAAACATTAAATACATGGCTGTTTAACAAAATAAAATTAAAGGCTGTTAAATATTTTTTAAATCTGGGATTATCCTCCCAAATGATAATATTCCACCACATAGCCGGGTGGGATGTAGCCCAGTGGTAAAACATTTGCCTGATGCGTGGTCTGGCTAGGAATGATCTCTGTCGGTGGGCCTATTTGGCAATTTCTTGTTCTAGCCAGTGCACCATGATTGGTATGTGCTATCCTGTCTCTGAGATGGTGCAAATACATGTAAAAGATACCTTACTATTAATGGAAAAATGTGGCTGATTTTTTTCTCTAAGACTATAAGAAAGAAATAAATGTTTTATTTAACGACGCACTCAACACATTGTAATTATGGTTATATGACGTCAGACATATGGTTAAGGACCACACGGATATTGAGAGGAAACCCGCTGTCGCCACTTCATGGGCTACTCTTCTTCAGTTAGCAGCAAGGGATCTTTTATATGCACCATCCCACAGACAGGATAGCACGTACCACAGCCTTTGATATACCAGTTGTGGTGCACTGGCTGTGACGAGAAATAGCCCAATGGGCCCACCGACGGGGATCGAACCCAGACCGCGCGAGCACTGTACCACTGAGCTACATCCCGCCCCCTCTAAGACTATATATCAAAATTATCACGTTTCACATCCAGTAGCACCTGATTACTAAATTAATGTGCTCTAGTGGTGTCGTTAAACAAAACAAAAAACCTAAATTTACTGTTGCCAAACACAAGAAAAATAAATTACGGGTCGTGACTATGATTTTATACATTTGCTTGAAGAAAACAATATCTGGGCACTCACAAAATCACCAGCTGCGAATTTTAACAGCTACTGGCAAATTTTATTTTAATTTGGCGAAAGAATTTCATGTACTAATTGATATTTTAGGGGCGGGACGTAGCTCAGTGGTACAGCGCTCGCTCGATGCGTGGTTGGTCTGGGATCGATCCCCGTCAGTGGGCCCATTGGGCTATTTCTCGTCACAACCAGTGCACCACAACTGGTATATCAAAGGCCGTGGTATGTGCTATCCTGTCTGTGGGATGGTGCATATAAAAGATTCGTTGCTGCTAATAAAAAAGTAGCTCAAAATCTGTGTTGTCCTTAACCATATGTCTGACATCATATAACTGTAAATAAAATGTGTTGAGTGCGTCGTGAAGTAAAACAAATATTATTTCCTTAATACAATCGGAAAGAGTAGGCCATGAAGTGGCGACAGCGGGTTTCCTCTCTCAATATCTGTGTGGTCCTTAACCATATGTCTGATGCCAAATAACCGTAAGTAAAATGTGTTGAGTGTGTCGTTAAATAGAACATTTCTTTCTTTCTGTTGATATTTTATTGCAAGATATAGATCTGTAAAATTTGGAAGTTTGATAAATAAATTGGTGAAATTTTCTGCTGACCTGGAGATAGCCCCTGAGTGCAGTGCTCGAAATATGAAATTGTCCGTTTGTCCCGACAAGTAAAATGTACCTCGGTTGTTGTCCAGTGGAAAAATTAAAAATGTTGAATGTAGTTTAATTTTGATGTTCAAATCAAAAATACGGTCCTTGTACTTGAATAGAAAGTAAGAAAGAAATATTTTATTTAATGACGCACTCAACACATTTTATTTATTGTTATATGGCATCAGACATATGGTTAAGGACCACACAGATTTTGAGAGGAAACCCGCTGTCGCCACTTCATGGACTATTTCTGATTAGCAGCAAGGGATCTTTTATTTGCGCTTCCCACAGGCAGGATAGCACAAACCATGGCCTTTCTTGAACCAGTTATGGATCACTGGTCGGTGCAAGTGGTTTACACCTACCCACTGAGCCTTGCGAAGCACTCACTCAGGGTTTGGAGTCGGTATCTGGATTAAAAATCCCATGCCTCGACTGGGATCCAAACCCAGTACCTACCAACCTGTTGACCGATGACCTAACCACGATGCCACTGAGGTTGGTCCTTGAATAAAAGAAATCATTTATGTGGACAGATGAACATATTGACGGACAAGTAGATTTCTTGATCTAATTGTCCAGCGGGCTAATGAAACATTTTCTTTATTTCCATCGCTGTGAGCACATTACAGAGGATTTCTGGTTCATTGGGAGTTTGGGTTTAAGTAAAAATATTTAGTTTAAAGGTTTCATTAATAGGCATACATGTGTGTTAATGCCTTGTGTTTTTTTTCTTGTTTTTAAGGTACCTTGCCTAGAGTAGAACACTCGAGACATAATTTGCCTTTTCCTATTTATGAACCTAAAGAGACCTGGACAAGAAAGAAGGCGTTGTTTGGTCAGAATGATTATATAGGTTAGAAATATGTAGCTTTTTTCTAGTTATGAATTGAAAATACCAGTATACCAGTCCTTGTTTTTTGAAAATTATAAGCGAGTGGAAAATGGCACACTTCAATATGCTAAGGCGAGTGAAAAATCACTCTCCAAAATAAATAAAATAGGCAGTGTAGCTCAGATTGGATTTTTACTGGTACATCTAAAAAATTGTCTATTAAACCAGTATTTCTTGATTTGTTCAACAAAGAGAAATACCAATTTAACAACTACATGGAAGCCACTGCCATGTTTTTAATGTTTATTGTTTTAATAAAAGGACCTTCCTATCAGCTAAATGAGCTATGAAAACTGTTCATTTTTGTAAACAGTGGAAATAAATATACCCGTCTATTTTACGCGCAGATTGAAATTACATGCGCTGTACGAGCGCAATCGCACCCGTGCACCTTAAAAAGGAAGGTCTGGTACACACTGTTTAGGCTTATTCACATTGGATGAAACTTGGTACGTATGATGTGGCTACAAAGTTACAATAGCCTAATATTTCCAATGATAGCATAGTCGAGACTTTAAGTTTTATAACCACGGGCCCATGTGAATTTGAAGAACCAAATTGGATACATCTACAGCTTTAAACTTTCAAATATTAGTTACTTAATTTTAGTTTATTTATCAATCTAATTAAAATTAGCTCCACTATTACATGTGGATCTAACAACAGCCAGTTGGAGGTCATGTCCACCAATCAAAACCTTACTTGCGGAATCCTGCCAGTGATTTAAAAATAAGTCCCAATGTCGAGGTAACATTTAGTCTGTAAATAATAATTTAAATATTGACCAATCACACTTCGCCTTTTATAACATTATTTGGGAGCATACAAATTCTAAAAATATCGGGCGAGTCTATTTTAGTGGCCGCAGTACAACAAACCATACCAATACTTACGGGGTGGGTTAT
This sequence comes from Dracogyra subfuscus, assembly GCA_016106625.1. Taxonomy (NCBI): domain Eukaryota; kingdom Metazoa; phylum Mollusca; class Gastropoda; order Neomphalida; family Peltospiridae; genus Dracogyra; species Dracogyra subfuscus. The sequence continues at coordinate 6,677 of JAECMU010035204.1, forward strand.
CAGTCTTCAGTTTTACATTAAAAATTATTTATTTAATTCTATAAAAAAAAACCAAAACTAAATCAGTCTTCAGTTTTACATTACAAATTATTTATTTTATCAAATAAAACATGTTTTAAAGCATTCGTAATTCACACGAAACATGTCGTATACCCTCAGGATAATTATTTTTAAATCACTGGAAGGATTCTGCAAGTAAGGTTTTGTTTGGTGGACATGAGCTCCAACTGGCTGTCATTAGATCCACATGTAATAGTGGAACTAATTTTAATTAGATTGTGTGTTTTTTCTCACTATTTTCAGATATCCAAGGCAACGACAGGGCTAGTGACTTTCTCAAACATTTGTCGAACACTTCATATGTGACCATTATTTTTATTTGGCAACTAAAACATTTCATATCAATATTAAAAAAAGATAGAAGTAGGTGGCATCTGGATCCTGGGTGAAAAGGTTAACGTTGAATATTAAACTTTTAAAAATATTTTTAGTTTCTTCGTTGTTTTAAATACTGGACACCAGTGTATTTTTCATCTCATTTTTTTCTTCAGATATCCTAGGCGACGGAGACATTCATCCTGCCGACCTCATTACGGGACCTGTCTGGCTGATTGGTTTCCGTGGCAACGAGCTGCAGAGACTGGTGCGCAGGATGCATTTCCAGGGCCACAAGATGAAGTGGATGTACCCGACGAAGTATCACCAGATGAGAAAACGAATCTGGTTCTTGTACAAAAAATACAACCAGAAGCGCCCCCGTGGAATGGGGGCATAACTCTTGACATCTTAAAGGCACAGACTCTAGTTTCAGAACGTGAAAGTTGACACTTAACATTAGTGTAAGAATCAGGGGTGCGTCACTTTTCTTGATGCTGCTATGGGTTATGTACTCAGTAAAACCTCTCAAAACCAGACCCTCTGTAAACCAGTATTTCCTCAGAACCGGACATTTTACACGGCTACTTTTTCAATATCTGTACAGAAGAGAACCTCTGTAAACCGGATACCTCTTAAAACTTGATTTTGTTTACTTGGTGCTGCAGTCCTTGGGTTTTGAAAATTATAGGCGAGTGGAAAATCGCACACCTCAATATGCTAAGGTGAGTGAAAAATCACTCTCTAAAATAAATAAAATAGGCAGTGTAGCTCCTATTGGATTTTGACTGGTACGTCTAGAAAATTGTATATTAAACCAGTATTTTCCCGATTTGTTCAGCAAAGAGAATTACCAGTTAAAGACTGCATGGAAGCCACTGCCATGTTTTTAATTTTTATTGTTTTAATAAAAGGACCTTCTGATCGGCTAAATGAGCTATGAAAACTGTTGATTTTTATAAACAGTGGAAATAAATATACCCATCTATTTTACGTCCGCCATATGTTGAGTGTAAGGTGCACTGTTTTTCACACTCGTCAGATTGAAATTATGTGCGCTATACGAGCGCAATTGCACCCACACACCTTAAAAAGCAAAGTCTGGTGCTGAGGGTGTCCAGTTTAATATTCTAAATAATAAAATGCAAATTCTTCTAATTTAAATCATCAAAATAGCTTTAGTAGTGAAAAAATATGTCGTAGTGTTTAAAAAACTGGAGTCCGTCACTAACTGTTTTGTGTGCTTGTTCATGAGCGGTGATTTCACTGCATTCACACACAGACGTAGAAATGTGTTTGTATTATGGATATAAAATAGATAAATATATTTAGTATGTATTTGTTTGCATTGAGCACATCATGGACCTATTCTCTGATGGGATGTTTTCCTGTTTCAACACGTTTATCATGATTGGTGGATCAGGGATTATGGTGTGTGCTGTTCTTTCCGTGGTAAAAGATACCTTGTTGTTCATGGAATAAATGTTAGAAGTTTGTTTAAAAGTTGTTTTTTGTTTTCTTTAACGACACCACTAGATCACGTTGATTTATTAATCATTGGCTGTTGGATGTAAAAATTATGGTACTTTTGTACACAATGGAACAAATGTAGCAAGTTTTTTGTATGTCTACATGTCAAAAATACCAAATGTTTGACGTCCAATAACCAATTACTAATAAATTAGTATCATGAAGAATAAAAAAGAAAAAAAACGGGTTCACGGTCTAAATCAGTCTGCCTGTTTTTTATGTCCTCACTGATTAGAAAATAATGTTTGTGTCCATAAAAGACATGTGTGATTTGTGTCTCTGTGCAGTTTTGAGTAAAATCTTTCCCCCTAAACATTGTTCGTTGTTTTATAATGTATATATCTAGACGACTTACTGCGTTTCCCCAAGGAATTCAAGTCGGAGGGTTGGTAAATCAAGGGAGGTAAACCGAGCTCCAGTAGGCAGCGAGATTGCTAGGTGGGTCTGGGGGAATGGTCCCACAGAAAAATCCAGTTGCTTTTAGATGCATTCTGAAGTATATACATATGGTTGTTATGAATTAACTATTGCAAGTCAGAATGATATATTTCAATAATGATTGTTTATTTAATTTGCATAAGATTTAAAAAAAAAAAATTTGCAGTACCATTTAATTATTTACTAAGAACAAACATATAACATACCAGTAGTACAAATAAAAAAGGTATCATCGAATAATATAAACTTATAACAAGTTTATCACAATCTAATGTTTGGACAAACAAGTATAGCAATCTATTGTTTGGACAAACATTAAAAAATAGTATTGAATAACATAACTCTGAGCACAAGCTCAATACATTATACTGACAAACTGAAACTAAAAGCTACACAAACATCAAAGGTAGCATTGAATGAATATTATGTATGTACATGTAGTACAAACATTTAATATATTAAACTAATGACAAACATGTAATAAATGGTAGTACTTGAGTCTTTAATTAAACAGACACTTGCTGGACATCAATCCTTCTTTTCTTCAGTTGTCCCCATGAATCAACTGCTTGATCAAAATCAAATTTTTCTCTGGTTGGTCCTTCCATAACAATGGTCAGCAAATTGTTTAGATTTTTCTCCGTCAAATGATTCCTCATTTCATTTTTAATTCTTCCTAGATTTGAGTAGCCACGTTCACAGTCTGAAAATATAGTTTAAAATGTAATGAAACAACTTTTGTAATATGATGTATAAGTGTTAATACCCCTGCGCGTGCTGTAACCTCATCGTGGTGCAGGGGTGTAACATTCTTTGAGAATGGCCAATACAGCACAAATTGAAATTTTTAATAAAATTCGGTGTCTGTAAAATGCTGTGATATTGTATTTGTATTTATTGCACAGTCCTTTACACTGTGTTTTGTATCATTCTTGATTTTTGGTTGTTGCATTTACCATAGTTTGACACCCAATAGCCGATGTATTTTTCGTGCTGGGGTGTCCTTAAACATTCATTCATTCATTCATTCATTCATTCATTCAAGTGTTAATATGTCTGTAAATTCACATTTATCTAACCTGATAATAAAATAAAATTGTTAACTAAAATTAGGAATCATTTTAGTGTTGCATACAATGATTTTCATAATATATGTAAGAAGACAGTTACCAGCAGTTGAAGCAGTAAGCCGAGCAATGCCATTTGTTTCAATCGTGGAAAACCCTCTGAAAATGCAGACGAGATTTGCAATCTCAGCATTAATTCGTCTGAATTTAAGTCTTTGAGATTGTCATCCTTAACTACTGTTGATTCAAGCAACTTGTATTTAGACAGGCTAGCAGCTACGTCCAACTTGAAGTGTTCAGCAAGTTAAATGAACAAGTCAATCTGGTCAGTCCAATAGCCTTGGCATCATTTCTCTCTGTAGCCTATAAGTCAAAATATAAATGTCATTCAATAGTAATCTCTTTTTCTAAAGTAATAAAAACAATCATTTTTATTTTTAAAAATAATAAAAAATATGTATATATATACATGTATGGTCCCAACGTGCTTTTTTTAAAGTAATAAAACTAAATTAATTATTTTAAACTAAATAAATAATTATTATTATATATATCTGATACCAGTTAAATTATATATTTAATGTAAAATTCACTCCAGAAAACCAAAGCGTGATGATCAAAGAATACCAACTTAGTCAATAACGAGCGGGCAGCATAGCCCAGTGGTACAGTGCCCGCCTGATGCGCGGTCGGTCTAGGATCGATCCCCGTCAGCTAACCACTGGGGTATTTTCTCGACATAACCATATGTCCGACGCCGATATAACCGTAATTATAATGTGTTGAGTGCGTCGTTAAACAAAAAAAAATAAAAAAATAGTCAGTAACGGGATTACGATCACACAGTTAATCGATCCCCGTCAGCTAACCACTGGGTTTTTTAACCATATGTCCGACGCCGATATAACCGTAATTATAATGTGTTGAGTGCGTCGTTAAACAAAACAAAAACAAAAACAAAAACAAAAAACACAGTTAATGTCATGAGCAATGCTCCAGGGTCAGAGTGCCTGAGTTGGTAATCACTATTACAGCTGGCTGCTGTGCGACTCACAAATTACAATTAGCATACACACGCAAACATTTTGAAAAGAGAGAGATTTTGTTGATCAAAGTTAAAATTTGTTAAATGTATAAAGTTATTTAAATTCTTACCTCTCGTTTTAACTTTCTGTCTTGGACGAAAAAGCATGCTTCGCAAGCTCTTGCACCCACGACAGGCGTGCGCTACAACAGCTTGTTCTGAATGTATACGTTAAACCCTATGACATGACATGACATGACATGACATACCTCTCGTTGCAAGCTTGTTTGTTTGTTTAACGACGCACTCAACACATTATAATGACGGTTATATCGGCGTCGGACATATGGTTATGTCGAGAAAAAAACCCAGTGGTTAGCTGACGGGGATCGATCCTAGACCGACCGCGCATCAGGCGGGCACTGTACCACTGGGCTATGCTGCCCGCTAGTTGCAAGCTGGTCATAATGGAACACAAACATCGGTAGACAGTCTTTACAGCTCTCTCGTGTGATAACCATCGGGTGTTGATTGCTTTAACCAATTTCAGATTCGGCTCATTCAGGAGCGACTGAATAGCTTCTAGTCCTGCTGTTCGCACTGCCTAGTTTTCGTAAAACTGGAATAGTTGTAGGAGAGTTAATGAAAATCTTTCCACACGTGCAATCTCCTTGC
>JAECMU010035222.1:5059-16284 GCA_016106625.1 Dracogyra subfuscus
CTGAGGCAGGTGGTGAGCCTATCCTGACACATCCACTACGTTAATGAGGCAGGTGGTGAGCCTATCCTGACACATCTACTACGTTACTGAGGCAGGTTGTGAGCCTGTCCTGACACATCTACTACGGTTTTGAGGCAGGTGGTGAGCCTATCCCAACACACCCACTACGTTACTGAGGCAGGCGGTGAGCCTGTCCTGACACATCCACAACGTTACTAAGGCAGGTGGTGGGCTTATCCCGACACACCCACTACGTTACTGAGGCAGGTGGTGAGCCTGTCCTGACACATCCACTACGTTACTGAGGCAGGTGGTGAGCCTATCTCGACACATCCACTACGTTACTGAAACATGCGATGAGTCTATCCTGACACACCCACTATGTTACTGAGGCAGGTGGTGAGCCTGTTCTGACACATCCACTACGTTACTGAGGCAGGTGATGAGCCTATCCTGACACACCCACTACGGTACTGAGGCAAGTGGTGAGTCTATCCTGGCACATCCACTACGTTACTGAGGCAGGTGGTGAGCCTATCCAGACACATCCACTACGTTACCAAGGCAGGCGGTGAGCCTATCCTGACACATCCACTACGTTACTGAGGCAGGTGTTGAGCCTATACAGACACATCCACTACGTTACTGAGGCAGGTGGTGAGACTATCCAGACACATCCACTACGTTACTGAGGCAGGTGGTGAGCCTATCCTGACACACCCACTACGTTACTGAGGCAGGTGGTGAGCCTGTCCTGACACATCCACTACGTTACTGAGGCAGGTGGTGAGCCTATCCAGACTCATCCACTACGTTATTGAGGCAGGTGTAGAGTCTATCCTGGCACATCCACTACGTTACCGAGGCAGGTGGTGAGCCTATCCTGACACACCGACTACGTTACTGAGGCAGGTGGTGAGCCTGTCCAAACATATCCACTACGTTACTGAGGCAGGTGATGAGCCTATCCAGACACATCCACTACGTTACCGAGGCAGGTGATGAGCCTGTCCAAACATATCCACTACGTTACTGAGGCAGGTGGTGAGCCTATCCTGACACACCCATTACATTACTGAGGCAGGTGGTGAGCCTATCCACACACATCCACTACGTTACTGAGGCAGGTGGTGAGCCTGTCCAGACACATCCACTACGTTACTGAGGCAGGTGGTGAGCCTATCCAGACACATCCACTACGTTACCGAGGCAGGTGGTGGGCCTGTCCTGACACACCCACTACGTTACTGAGGCAGGTGGTGAGCCTATCCAGACACATCCACTACTTTACTGAGGCAGGTGGTGAGTATCCAGACACATCCACTACGTTACTGAGGCAGGTGGTGAGCCTATCCAGACACATCCACTACGTTACCGAGGCAGGTGGTGGGCCTGTCCTGACACACCCACTACGTTACTGAGGCAGGTGGTGAGTCTATCCAGACACATCCACTACTTTACTGAGGCAGGTGGTGAGTATCCAGACACATCCACTACGTTACTGAGGCAGGTGGTGAGCCTATCCAGACACATCCACTACGTTACCGAGGCAGGTGGTGAGCCTATCCTGACACATCCACTACTTTACTGAGGCAGGTGGTGAGCCTATCCTTGTCTCTTGTGTACTTTATACGTTTACTTCTCTCCCTCAACATTAAAAATAGTCTTATAGAAGAAATCATATTAATGTGTTCTACAGTCGACAAATATAATGTTCAGTGTTAAGGACAAAGTCTACAACTAAACTAGCATTATTTTCAAGACCACGTGCTTCATCTATGGCAAGTGAAACAGTTCAGTTATAAGATTGTTCTCGGTGTTGTCTTGTAATGGCAAAGGAATGAAAATCGCTGGTTTTGAGGTCACATCACTTGACCCGACTGATCTTAGACTTGATCTCATCAATGAACTCTTAAACACCTTTACAGATGTTACTTCTGTAGTGATACAAGACGTGTATGTCTGCAAGCCATATTTTCTTCTCATCCTCTTTGGTTTAACCGTATAATATTCCACTCTTAACTCGAATTTCTATTTAAAAAAAAAAAATATATATATATATAGCATATCGCAGATGGACGCAGACAAAACTGAATTTGTTTAGTTTAACAAATATTATTGTTTGTTTTGTTTAATGACACCACTAGAGCACATTGATTTATTATTAATCGACTATTGGATGCCAAACATACGGTAATTTTGACAGAAAGGAAACTCGCTACATTTTTTATATACACCTTCCATAGACAGGATAGCACATACCACCGCCTTTGTTACTCCAGTCGTGGTGCACTTGTTGGAACGAGGAATAGACCAATGGGCCCATCGACGTGGATTCCAGCGGACGTTTACGTCCCGCCCACGTAGTTTAGGACACTACTAGAGCACATTGATTTATTAACCCTTAGCTATTGGGTGTCAAAACAATAATTTTGATAATTCTGTCACATAATCTTCAGAAGAATCCCGCTGTATGTTGCAAGAGGTGAAGGAAGGAAATGTTTTATTTAACGACGCACTCAACACATTTTATTTACGGTCATATGGCGTCAGACACATGGTTAAGAACCCCACAAACATTGAGAGAAGAAACCCGCTGTCGCCACTTCGTGGGCTACACTTTTCGATTATCAGCAAGGGATCTTTTATATGCACCATCCCACATACAGGATAGTACACATCACGGCCTTTATTACACCAGTTGTGGAGCATTGGCTGAAACGAGAAATAGCCCAATGGGGCTACCGACGGGATCGATCCTAAATCAACCGCGCATCAAGCGAGCGCTTTATCACTGGGCTACGTCTCGCCCCCTGTAAGAGTTGAGTGCTCCACGACTGATACGTCGAAGCCTATTGACCGGTGCACTCTCCTCTCTTAGACGGAGGAGCCGGCATACGTCGACACCTGCGCCCATGACAGGCGTGCGCTACAACAGTTTGTTTTGAATGTGCACGTTAAACCCTATATGCTCTGACCTGACCTGACCACGACCTGTACATAGAAGACATAATGAGACTTTATTTGTATTCGTACATGATGCATTTTAGAAAACGTATATGCAGTACATATACGTATGATGTATACGGATACAGGCACACATATACGCGAACGAGTGTGTTCGCCGCTTTAAACTGTTTTGTTGTTGTTGTTGTTCACTACGTGTAAGCAACACGTTCCACGGAAGTTTCGCGCAGAAAAAAACCCTATCTAATTAAAGAATAAACCTTCTGCTGTCACATTCTAGTAGACTACTATTTCCAGTATAATTTAAGTAAGTGGTATAAACAACAACACGTGTTCTAAGGCCCAAGGTTGCGATTGGGGTGATGGCAGCTTGTTCGGCGTACACAGGAGTACACGTTGGGAAGGAGCGGTGCGTTTGTACAGTCATGTATGATCTTCTCAAGATGGTGTCTAAATATCATAATATATAATATAAATTATTAGAAATTAGAAATGTTTTATTTAACGACGCACTCAACACATTTTATTTACGGTTATATGGCTTCAGATATATGATTAAGGATCACACAGATAATTATAATGAGAGAAGAAACACGTTGTCGCCATTATTGGGCTACTCTTTTCGATTAGCAGCATTGTATCTTTTATATACCCAAGCCACCATGTCCGACGCCATATAACTTTAAATAAAATAAGTTGAGTGCTTCGTTAAATAAACCAATTTCCTTCCTTCCTTCCTATATCAATAGTTTAATATTGCACTGTAAATATAATTTTAGCATTAGCGAGGGGTAGGGGATGGGGATGGGCTGTACTTAATACCCGCCACTGAGATATGTTGGATACTCTATATTAGCTATCGTCTGATCATGTTTAGAAATTTTGACACTGTTATAAATAGTGCTGGGTGGTTGCCATGTTTTGACGTTCTTGTACAATATACACACGCGGTCGTTCACTTCACATGTTGAATCCTATCTCAAGTTCCTCAATGAGATACACCAAGTGACTTCCAGAATACACGGATTTCTCAATGTGTTTCATTTTTACTGTCACCTTTAAACGAGACTAACAGATTTTTATTTAATATGCTGATGAACGTTTTCTACAACATTCACGGCCAGCAATATGTCTTGATATGTGTTATGGGTCTGTTTATTTGATTGTTTGTTTGTGTTTCATTTCTGGTTTGATTTATTTGTTTGTTGGTGTTGTATTTTTGGTAGTTTTTAGGTGTTTTGTTTTCTTTCTTCTTCTTTTTTAGCTTTGTCATCTTTTTTTTCTTCTATGGATACCTGCAACAAGTAGTCATCTGCCGTCGGTATCTCTAAATACTTAAAGAGCACAATGATTTAATAATCATCGGCTATTGGATGTCAAACATTTAAATGAGCTCTTTCTTCACTTGTTGAAACAATCTTTAAGCGGGAGATATTTCGGACTATCTATGTAACTGTGGCAGGGATTTGCCTCATGACAGGGTTGGTGTGCCTTATACAGAGCTTAAACAATGTCAGAGTATTCACCCATTTATCTTTTGGACTTGGCAAGATGAGTGGAACGGTAAGACTGCAAACAAGCTTCATGTTGTCAAACCAGTCTTTTGAGAGTGACAGTGCTGACCCCGTGCTTATAAGCCTTAAAGTCTAGACTTTAATAACGTCCAGACTTTAACGTCATGACACCGTTATTCAAATAGCATTACAAGATATCTTTGAACGAAGAAATGTGATGAACTCATCCTGAACTTTTGTTACAATTTCTTTGGGATACTGAATTTTATTCTCAATTTTAATTTTACCTATGATATTTGTGTTTTTATCCACAGTTCTTTACACTGCGTTTTCATTTAACAGCTGCATTTTTATACTGATGTTGATCACTTAAGTTTTGCATTTTCTATAGTTTGACACCTAATAGGCGATTTATTGGCCCCCAGTTAAGGGCTCCTGTTTTAGATATCTCTAGGGTTCTGAACGAATGACAATGCATTTTTACATGGGTTACAATTAATATTGCGATTAGAATAATAGAATATACATAGTAAAACAGGTTTTTCACCCAGTTAATTTTACCCGAACGACTCCATCGTTTGTACCAAAATGCGAATATTTGTCGAGAGAGAGGGGCAGTTGAGTCCCCGATTCCCCTATTATGTACCCTTGTTTGTTGCACTCAAGAATTTCTCTCAAAACTTATATTACATTAGGTGACGTAGAATAGTGACACTGATCTCTCTCTCTCTCTCTCTCTCTCTCTCTCTCTCTCTCTCTCTCTCTCTCTCTCTCTCTTCCCCTATATTTGCTTTGCTCTCAACTGACCTTCACTGACACCTATTAGCCAACTTGGTAAAGCGCTCGCTTGATGCACTGTTGGTTTGGGATCGATCCACGTCAGTGGACCCATTTTGCTATTCCTTGCTCCAGCCACGTCTGGTACATCAAAGGCCGTGGTATGTGTTATCCTGTCTATGGGATGGTGCATATAAAAATCACTTGCTGCTAATCGAAAAATGTAGCTCATGAAGTGGAGACAGCAGTTTTTCTCCCTCAATATCTGTGTGGTCCTTAACCATATGTCCTACCCATATAACCGTAAACAAATTGTGTTGAGTGCGTCGTTAACCACTTCCTTCCTTCCGACTTTTCTGAACAGACATCCTAAATAACTGGTCTGTGTGCATGTTCGTGTGTAGGTCAATTTGCTACTTAATTGGATATATGCAGGAAAATATAGTTTAAAACGGTTCAAAGAATAGCCTAGTCATTATGTGCCTGCTTACTTTATGCACAATGGTACTTGTAATGACTATAGTTTTACGGATGCTGTCTTGTCTCTGAGACTACGTGTCAGAATTACGACAAGTAGCCGATGATTAATAAATCAATATGCTTTAGTGGTGTCGTTAAATAATCATAATAATAAAAACTTCAGCGTTTTTTTATCACGGCGCCAAGACTTTATAAATATCTACAGACTTCTCTCTATCCAAATTGTTGGCGAGCAGATTGGACGAGACGGCGGTAATTACGAGGAACTCTGGAACACGCGGGGTTATTTTGATTACACAAGTGTTTGACCTAGATACAAACTTAAAACTGTTTTCAGGTAGGTCTTCTAATTTAAAAACAAGAGAAAAAGTAATTATCTAATGGGCTTTGCTTTCGGAATCAGGTCACACACGCAGGTACACACACACATACACACAGAAAGAGAGAGAGAGAGAGAGAGAGAGAGAGAGAGAGAGAGAGAGAGAGAGAGAGAGAGAGAGAGAGAGAGTTTGTAAAGTGCAGCATAATTCAGTTGTTAACATAACGTATATTTAAGCATAACGGACATACAGACAGACATAAATTCCTTGTTAATAGACGTGAAAACAATGTAGCGGGTTTACGCTCTAACACTTTAAGTCAAACTTACCAAATGTTTGACATCCAGTTGTTTATGAGAACCCAGTACCTACCAGCCTTATGTCCGATCACTAATCACGACACGACCGAGGCCGGTCAGTATTAAGTGAAGTAAGTGCAGAGGGGTAGAGTGGGTGAGGGTGCGGGCAGACGGACTGAGATGTGAGCGCAAAGTTCCACTATTACCTTTGGTATAAGATATCAGAGGGATCGTAAACGCGCTGTCTCGGAAGATTTTGATAAACGTTGTTGTTCCCTGAAAAAGTAATCCTTATATCTCGCTATTTTATTTTGTCACGGTGAAACAAACATTTAAAGGGACATTCCCGAGTTTTTTGCAATTTTAAGATGTTATCGACTACCGGTAACAGAGACTTTTTAACGATTGTAATTACATATCAAATATACTGTTTTGCAGAAGATATTAGTGGCTTTATATTTCACGTGTTTCTGATCGTTCTAATATTTGTACTAGGTTAAATTTCATTTTATTTCCTAAAAATATATTTTAAAAATTTGGTACGTACGAAACTATTTGAAGACAAAATCCAGTTTAGGCTTCTTACAAATGTTAAAACGACCAGAAACACATTGAATATACAGAAACTGATATTCTAAGCAAGAAAATATATTTCATTTGTAAGTTTAATAGTAAACATTTTTATTAGTCAGAAATATCTTTCCAATGCGGTAAACTCGGGAATGTGCCTTAACTGAACCGTCGGTGAGCCATATGTCTGACGCCATATCACCGTAAATAAATGTGTTGAGTGCGTCGTTAAATAAAAAAAATTCCTTCATTCATTCTACAAGCAACATTCATCATGACAAATGCTAGTAAATGTCAGTACCATTGTGTGGATTGACAATTATTGGATGGGTAAGGCCCGGCCCTGCTACACTGTGTCTGTTATTGCAGAACTTTACAGTGAAATTACCAACAATAACTAGAGAGAGAGTTAAACCTGTTGTTTCAGACAAGCTGTCCTGTCGGTGTCGGCCCGGGAAGTCGACAAATCTATTTTGTTTAATACCGGGACGTAGAGTAATATAAGTCCAGGGACGTAGACATATCCAAATTGAGAACTGGCAATGCCAAACTACCAAATGAAACTGGCAGATGATAATATTGGGAGACACTACAGAATATGTAATTTATGTAATACAGATGTTGGTGATGAGTTTCAGTACATTTTTAATTGTCCATCCGTTGAGAGAAAACTATATATATCTAATTATCATACAAAACGACCAAATGCAAATACATTTTACTATTTATTTTCTAAAAAAAAAAAAAATGTGTGTGTGTGTGTGTGTGTGTGTGAGAGAGAGAGAGAGAGAGAGAGAGAGAGAGAGAGAGAGAGAGAGAGAGAGAGAGAGAGAGAGAGAGAGAGAATGGAGGCATTGAAGATGAATTCCATTTTGTATCAAAATGTATATTTTATAATGATATTAGAGTTTCATATTTAAAGAAATATTTGTGTACAAGACCATCTACTTTTAATATAATCAATCTTTTGTCTTCAGAAAATATAAAAACTTTAAGGAATCTTGATAAATGTAATTTAATTTGTAACTACATATATATATATAACAACTATATGTTTATATTTTTATTATCCTAATTCTTACGTTTAATTGTTTTCCTGTATTTGTATACTGTAACCTATTTCACAACTGTTTCTGTTTTATAACTGTATTCTTGTCTGTTTTGTGTTTATAGTCATGCTGACTGGTAAATAAATAAATTGAACTGAAATTGAATTGTAGTCGTAGTAGTTATAGCTACAGTACAGTAACATTTCGTTGTTACCTTTTGACTGTGCACACCGTCAACCAGGTAAAACGGCAATTAATGAGTACCTTTCAGTTTGTCCCTCAAAGTAGACACAATTTTAATATTATTTATACAAGTTGTCGACTTCACTGTCCTGTCTATGGGAAAATATAATATATAAGATCCTTAGATGCTTTACTGAAAAGTCTATATGGCGGCAGCAAGTTTCCTCTCGTTCTCTCCGTCGACTATTGTTTTTTTTTAAATTAAAGTTTTAGGCGGGGTGGATGGTAGTTTGTTATTTTACCTTACGTTGTTGTTGTAGCTGTATTTTACCTGCTGTCGGTCCAAGGAGAGAAGCCCCCGTCCCATTAAGTCCCATTGCTTCACGCACACCAAAGTTCAGATACCCTTTATTAGCTAGTTCCCGTGGCATTGCACCTAGCAATCCTCTCAAGACAGTGTCACAAAGTGGCTTACTTAAGACTCAGTTTTCATGAGTTGCAACATATATTTTTATAATCTAAAAAATTCAAAGTTTTTCTTTAGTTTTCCCATATTGTATTTTAATTAGAAAACTTGTTTCCACAAGCGACTTCAGTTTGGCACGACGGGTTATTGGCTTCTGACTTTGAAAGCGGCTGCGCTGCTACTTTGTGTGGCGCTCTATCAACTGTGCCGCCACACATTCCTTATAAAGAAAACAACTATTTCAGGAATCGTCTGATATGTCGGCAAGAAAAAAAAAAAAAAAAAAAAAAAACCCTTTAACGAAATTTATTACTTTCAAGTCTCTTGCACTTGAGGTGGCCATAAATTATATTTAACAACGACATATTTTCCAAATGTGCAGTTATATCACCTCCCAAAAATCGGATTGGTTCAGGAGATGAGACTTAAGAAAGGCCCTTTTGGGGTTTACAAAATTTATACATAAACATTCCCGGCATCAGACCTGGCATACTGGCAATGCTAATTAATCCCATTGAGTCTTTCGTCATCCCAATCAGTGCCCCAAGTTTGGATAATCAAAGTCCGTTGTATGTGCTGTCCTGTCTGTGGGAAAATGCATATGAAAAATTCCTTATTGTTAATAAAAATATGTAGCGAGTTTCCTCTGATGACTACGTGTCAGCCTAGCCATCTCCAAGATCAAGGGCCAGTACGCTCGATACTTGGTCGAGGACACCTCGGACACCAGCTCATAGCCGGGAGGCATTCCTGAGGACAACTTTAATAAGTTTCCTGACGGAGTTGAGTGTTCCATCCATGCCATGGAACTACGAGACGGGAAATGGACTTGTGGTGACGTCACGCCGAGATGATCTCTACAAACAGGGAATACTCTTGGAAGTCATGGACAACTACACTGTCCACAGAGTACTGAATATCATCGCCGGCGCCCATTACGTCGAGCTAGCTAAGACTGGTGCCACAGTTCAATACCAAGCACTTCATCTCGACCCGTAGTCGCCAACTGGACTTCAGAACTTTTGGCCAGCATTCCATTTTTGTTCTTATTTTAAAAAAAAATGTTTTAATGTAAACAGTCCGAGAAACTTTATTTTGACAGCCCGTCTAAATTGCTCAAATCACCTTTCGGTCGAGCACTCTACTTTTGTTCTTTCGATTTAAATTTGTATCCAGACATGATTAGTATGAATGATCTCATTTTGGCTTTAGGTCTTTGACCTAACTACTAAATTCGTATTCCAAATTCCGCCCACCTCAAACTTACCCCCCTTCCCTCCGGCCCGGACCATATAGATCGGACTTTAAACTTTTAGCTCTGTGTTCAAAATTTTATGTAGAAATTACTTTTTTTTAAATTCTCTTCTTTCTCTCATTTAATTTTGGACTGTCCTTCTAAAATGCTCCAATTTATATAAATATTCGGCCGAGCGGTCAATTCTTATTTTTGGCTTGTAAGTGTTTTCTTCTTTTTTTTAAAATTTATTCTATCAACTTTTTTACTAATTGTTATTTTCAAAATTCTGCCCATTTTCAACTCTAACCCCCCCCCCCCCCCACCCCCCATCCCCCCATCCCGAGTCAGGCCACCGATTTTATCGGAGGTCAGATTCGGGATGGGCGTGTTCGAAACCCTAATGGTATATGAGCACGCTAAACTAGTTATCAATCAATCAATCAATCAATCAGAATTACCATATGTTTGGCACCACCCAGTAGCCGATGATTGATTAATCAATGTGCTCTAGTGGTGTCGTTAAACAGAAAACAAACTGTAAATACAAACCAATAGCTGATGATTAATAAATCAATGTGCTCTAGTTGTGTCGTGGAACAAAACGAACCTTATCTTCCTGACTATGGTTGGGTTGCTTGGTAATGACTTTTACTTTGGACTTTGTTTTGCGCAGACAACAAATTTGAAAGTAGCTTTTATAAAAATAAAAAAAATCGAAAATGCATGCCTGATTTTCTATATTAATTTTAAAATATATAATTGTTTAAGTTACGGCTTAAACCCTGTTCCTGTTAGCGTTGATAAATGTATATATAGAGTTGTTTACTTTTAGACAAAACTCGTAAACCGTGTTACTCCTCAGTTGTATTTTGACTAGTTTTTATCTTGTAACCGATCTCATTCTGCCAATCACGCAAGTGACTATTGGTACCAATCTAGTAACATTATCACGCTGGTATCTAATCAAAAGGCGAGCAAAGCGTTAATATATTGGTCATACGCCCTAAAAACTCACCAATTAGAAGTCGGATAATATTATTGGATCGGTAATCTCTTCGCAGTGAAAATAATACGCGAATTTATTGGTCATTTTGGTATTGGGATCTGACCAATTAGAGTTGCGTTCGCTTTGAAATTGTTATCGGATCTTAAAGCATTAACCCCTCTACGAGGAAGGTTCACGTTTGGTCTGACGTACGTCAACGTGTTGTTGTTAGATAAAGACCACGTCAGTTATTGCTCAATGCGCTGCCGCCACACACGTAGGCTGGTGGAGGGAGGGTGTCTTGTTCTACCTGCGCGATCATATCGCGAAACCAACCGAAACTTCACGTCCTGCCGATGAAGCGTTACGAGATTAGGC
>JAECMU010035238.1:0-16090 GCA_016106625.1 Dracogyra subfuscus
CAGAAGCTTAATGGTAGAGTACTTTCCTGGGTACGATGGGTCATAGGATTGATCACCATTAATTGACTCATGGTTTTTTTCCTCATACCAAATAATGCTCCACAACTGGTATGTCAACAGTGATGGTATTTACTGCCCTGTCTATGGGAATGTGCATATAATTTTAAGATCATTCCTTGCTGCTCTTCAGTTAGAATAGTCTTATGTGGTGGCAACAGGTTTCTTCTTTTCTCTCTCTCGATCAAATGTCAAAATATGTTTGCCATATATACATGTATATCAGGTACCAAATATGTGTAGATCAGGGCTCGACAGTAAGGATTGTCCGCCTGTCCGGGACATGTAGACTTTACTGGGGACACGTGGATAGCCCATTTCACCTGTCCTGACTGGACAGGTGCTTTAAAATCCGATGATAACATAAAAACAACCAAATATACAAGGGTATGTTGTATATCTGATGGAACAGGTAGTTTTATTTGTTGCATGTCCTACAGGTCAGGTGCCTTAAAAAGTTAATGTAGAGCCCTGGTAGGTTAAAATGTGGTGACGTGTTGTTAAACCAATATGTCTTCCTTTCATCAGCGCACCTGTCCATATGATCAGTAGATGTGAAATGAGTAGACCAAAACAAGTTGTGTTTGTGTAAATTTACATGTATTCACAATCTTCAGTATTATATAGTCCAACCTACTATAAAGGACACTAGATCTATACACAGGCCACACTATAGCTGTTCCATTGTTCCTTCTTCTTTACCTCTACATAAATATAACCTACTCATAGGGTGGCCTTTATAAACAATTTTCATTATAGGTGCATTTACAGTTACAGTGTACATGTATCTGTCCACAGTACATGTCATTTGTATGTTGATTGTGATGACATCTTACACTTTGTATTCATACCACCATGGACAATGACATTAATAAATTCCTTTGCATAAAGATAACCTGCATATAATGGTCCTTTTTGTAGGTTACATGGGTGGCCTTTATAAACAATTTTCACTATTGGTGTATATACGGACTTCACAGTGTTTATCTGTCCACAGTAGTGGGTGCCTTGATTGTGACAACATCTTGCCAATTGTATTCATACCACCATAGACAATTCCATTAATAAATACCTCTGCATAAAGATAACGTAAACATAATTGCCATATTTTGTAGGTTACAAGTTTGACTATAGGTGTATTTACAGTGTCTATAGTTGTCCACAGTAGTGGGTGCTTTGATTGTGACAACATCTTGCCAATTGTATTCATACCACCGTAGACAATTGCATTAATAAATACCTTTGCATAAAGATAACGTAAACGTAATTGCCATATTTTGTAGGTTACAAGTTTGACTATAGGTGTATTTCCAGTGTCTATAGCTGTCCACAGTAGTGGGTGCTTTGATTGTGACAACATCTTGCCATTTTAAGTCATACACAGTTACATTTAATAAATAAAATCTTTGAATCTGTGAGTTAATTTTAAACTTATATTACACCAGTGTTTGTCTTTTTGTCCATGTACATCATTATCCTTGTTTCAAGAGCCCAGGATATGTTGGTGTTGAGATATATGTTCTAGGAAATGTTTTCCCTCAACAACTTTTATGTTCATCTCTAACCATCATCTCTTATCTTGAGCTTGTTGGTCTTTCTGGTATCATTTCATACACATGGTTAGGTCTTTTTCCACAACCATCTGGTGGTTATCTCATTTTTAAATTTCTTAATATTTTTTGGTGATTATATATCATCATTGTCTCCATAAGAACTTGTTGTGGACATCTGTAATTACACAGCAGCTGTCCAGGGTTTAAATTGTATTTGGTTCTGACAGTGCAGTGATAATTGCAGATGATTGACTCCCTAAGAACTTGTGGATATCTGTAATTACACAGCAGTTGTCCAGTGCTTAAATTATTATTGGTTCCGACAGTGCTGTGATCATTACAGATGATCGACTCCCTCAGAACTTGTTGTGGATATCTGCAATTATACAGCTGTCCAATGCTTAAATCGTCATTGGTTCTGACAGTGTTGTGATGACTACAGATCATCCACTCCCTTTGAACTAGTTGTGGATATCTGCGACGTGTACAGCGTCGTGACGTTGGCCTTGCTCAGCATGCTCTGCTCGTTGGTGGACGTCTGGAGCGACCACGACATCTTCTTGCTGAGTCGACCTAAAAAAACCGATGCGAATGTTGTGCGGAATTTCTTGCTGATGGCACAGTACAGTAGAAAGTTGACACTGGAGTTGATGAACACCAGCAGACCATTGACGTGTTTCATGCTGACGAAGAGGGGATCGGCGAAGATCTTGTACCGGCCGTGGACGGCAATGTTGAGGGCGAGGAAGACCCCGATGGAGTGGCAGACGATGAAGACGAGCACCATGGAGACGACAATGAAACTGACGTGCATCATGTCGACCTGCGACGTCGACCCTGACCCTGACCCGGGCGTCTTGTGCTTGAGCATGCGGCGGCGGTGGGTGGTGAGGAAGAATATGAGGAAGCTGTTGACGACAATGAGTACGAACACGGGGATGATGGCTGCCAGTGTGATGTTGGCAATGTGCACATATGTCTCATAGGCCGTGGAGCGCACCAGGGCCGTGCCCACCACAGGGAAGGGCTGTCGCAGGTTGAGGTTGGGCTCGTACTCAAAGAACTTGGAGAAGTGGAATACGAAGGACGCGAGAAAGATGGCCAGGATCGCACGCCTGGCCCTCCGGATCGTACACACCATCCTCTGGTTCATCATGAACCGCAGCGAGATGAAGCGCTCAATCGTCACGGCGACTGTTATCCAGCACGTACAAGTGATGAAGGTGTTGTTGGCAAAATATCTGGAAAAAACAAAATAATCATCATAAGTTCGGTATAAATGTATGTGTTTTCTATTTTACACTACATTCGTGCCAGTCATAACCTGGGCCTCATTTCAAAACAATTTTAGCACTACTGTCATAGTAATTAAATGCATACCATTGTGACCATAGTTTTTAAAATTGTTAATTGCAGTGAAAATTTAAAGTTGATGTGAGACAAACTTTATAAGCCACTAATGTAGATGTCAAATGGCTATTAAATAGAGATTTGATGATTTTCTAACAAGAATATGATTTTAAAATAATTATATAAAAAATTGTGGGGGGGGGGGCGTAAAAGCAGGCTTTACAGTTGTTAGTACAATTACCTTCTCATTGTATATTGGTTCCTATATTTATTCTTTAATATGCAGACGACCAGCCTCATTGGTGTTGTGGTTAGGCCATCGGTCTACATGCTGGTAGGTGCTGGGTTCAGATCCCTGTCGAGGCATGGGATTTTTAATCCAGATCCCGACTCTGCAAGGCTCAGTGGGTATGTGTAAACCACTTGCACCAATGATCCATAACTGGTTCAACAAAAGGCCATGGTTTGTGTTATCCTGCCTGTGGGAAGTGCAAATAAATGATCCCTTGCTGCATGTCATAAAAGAGTAGCAATGCCAGTGAGTTTCCTCTAAAACAATATGTTTGACGTCCAGTAGCCATTGATAAGATAAAAAATCCATGTGCTCTAGTGTTGTTGTTAAATAAAACAAAGTTTACTTTTACTTTTTACTATGCAGGCCCTTTGATTTCACTGAAATGATTGTTTCCGGTACATACAATGTACATACCATACTTTTTACTATGCAGGCCCTTTGATTTCACTGAAATGATTGTTTCCGGTACATACAATGTACATACCATACTTTTTACTATGCAGGCCCTTTGATTTCACTGAAATGATTGTTTCCGGTACATACGATGTACATACCATACTTTTTACTATGCAGGCCCTTTGATTTCACTGAAATGATTGTTTCCTGTACATACGATGTACATACCATACTTTTTACTATGCAGGCCCTTTGATTTCACTGAAATGATTGTTTCCAGTACATACGATGTACATACCATACTTTTTACTATGCAGGCCCTTTGATTTCACTGAAATGATTGTTTCCGGTACATACGATGTCACAAAAATCTGGAATTTTGTTTTCTATGATTATTATATCGAGTACAACTATTCAACAAAAAACAAAAAAATGTTATTGTTTTTGTTGTTTTTTAAACAGTTTCTTATAAGTTCCCATGATCACAAGGCACGGAACCAAGAATAAAAAATTCTCATGACATTTCAAATCTCATGGCCTGATACACTGTATGTTAAAGAATGGTAAATAAAAAATATATTTTGTTATGGAAAGATTGTGGAATTTTGTTAATAAGATGGATGATAACCCAACCTATTATCTCTGTTCAAGAATCTGTATGGTTATATCTTAGTTTGCCTAGAAATCAGAATTATACAGAGGCTGCTTTGTGTGTTGACTGCGAGTTTATAAAAGCAGCATGCAGCCATGTTTGGATTTCACATTAACAAACAATGTTATTAATGTAGATACTAGATAGAAACTTTAACATTAATAAGAATAAACATTTTCTTAAAGAAGAACCGTCCCTTTTTTCTTTCTTTTTAATTTTGTTCATCTTTAGATCTTACAAAAATAGAGGCATATCTTTGAAGACTAAATATGCAAGAGGTCTTTGATGATAAGCTAATACATTGTAGTTATTGAAGTAATACGTTTTTCCTCTAATGTAAGACAAGTGGGGTATTGTAATTACTGTTGGTTACACAAGTGACAGTGTCACAGCTAGATTGACTTTAACAGGCAGTCAAGTGTCAGGTCGCTGATTTGACAGACTTGGTGTAGCCTAGCTTCCTGTGGATTAGATTACAGTTTCTAGTGTTCTTTGGGAAGTCTTAATACAGCACTGTTATATATACCCATGTTGTACAAGCGTGTGTTTGTGTTAAAAGATGTATAGTGTGTGTGTAGAGTGTTTATTTTAGTGGTGTCTTTTTACAGTTAATAGCTTGAACATGGTTAACCCATTTGTAGTGCCACATCATAGATCTATTGATTATTGTGTGTGTATATATACTGAACTAATTTTAAATCTCATTTTGATTGCAATAAAAGCTTTCTAAGGAGCCTCCAGGTGACTTTTTTTTTCATGTTAAAATGCCAGCATTTGTATGCATGAATGCATGTTTGATAAGACACCAGCACAAACATTCACTTCAGCATGCAGATCAAAGGTGGTTAATTGTTATACAAGGTTTGGCTACTTGTCAAAATCATTTTATAACATAAAAGTGTTAATAGAGTAACAATACATTACAATGTGATGGAATATATTTTGATTTTTCACATTGGGAGATGTTAGGTCAGTGGATTTTTTTTTTTTTTTTACATTTCATGAGCTCTGCATGATCAGCTAATATTTGTTTTTGTTTTGTTTGGGTTTTTGGGGGTTTTTTTTTAGCCTTGAATACATTTGTTACCTTGAGTAAATTGCATACCTTTTCTCATTGGTGGTTGTTTTGGGTTGGGTTTTTGTTGTTGTTGGTTTTTTTTCCTTACGATAAATGTTATTCTTGATTAGTTTATCGCCAAATGAAAGTTAAAGTTTATTTTGTTTAATGACACCACTAGAGCACATTAATTTATTAATCATCAGCTATTGGATGTCAAACATTTGGTAATTTGACATTGAGGAAACACACATTTTTTTGAAGGGACCTGTTATCTGCATCACCCCACAGACAAAATAGCACATACCATGACCATTGATATACCAGTCATAGAGCACTGACTGGAACAAGAAATAGCCCAATATGGGCCCACTGACTGGGATCGATCCCAAACTGACCGTGCATCAACGTAGCACTTTAGCACTGGGCTACATCCCTCTTTATCACTAAATGATGTCATTTTGATGATGCCATCTTTCCTAGTCTTGACACTTCCACAGCTTCTTATGTTACAGCATGTACATGTTAGCTTAGTCGGTTGAGTGCTTGCTTGAGGTGCTTACATCGCAGGATCGACCCAATGGTGGATCCATTCAACTGATTGGGTGTTTTTTTCTCATTCCAACAAGTGTACCATAACTGGTCAAAGGCTGTGGTATGTGCTTTCCTGTCTGTGTGAAAATGCATATAAAATATCCTTCACTGCATTAGGAAAAATGAAGCGAGTTTTCTCTGATGATTACTAAATGTTTGATATCCAATAGCCGATGATTACTCAATAATCAATGTACAATAGTGGTGTCGTTAAACAAAAAAAACTTTTTATCAGTAAAAAATTTTCAATTAATAGAGTACCACAGGGTCATTATTAAAGGGACATTCCCGAGTTTGCTGCATTGTAAGATATTTCCCACTAATAAAATATTTCTACGATTAAACTTACATATAATTATATTTTCTTGTTTAGAATATCAGTGTCTGTATATCTAATGTACGTGTTTATGGTCGTCTTAATATTTATAAAAAAAAATATTGTGTTTTAGGAAATAAAATGAAAATTAATTTAGTACAAATATTAAAACGATCAGAAACACATTTAATATAGAGCCACTAATATTCTACACAAGAAAATATATTTCATATGTAAGTTTAATCGTAGAAATATTTTATTAGTTGATAACATCTTAAAATATTGCAACAAACTCAGGAATGTCCCTTTAAAGTCCCATGCCGGTTTGAAGTACAGTAGGTCATAAGTGTGGAAAGATGTAATGAGTGATGAGTTCTTGTGTACATACATGTACATGTAGCATGGATAAATTATACTGACTTACAACACAGGGCATCTAGATTATGGTAGCTCCATTCCAGTGACTAGTGATATTAAATGTTGGGCTAGTAAACAACTACTATTGCCATGCCTGACGGCTAGTGAAATTTGTTTGTCAAATGCTGCAGTGAAGTCTATTTTGTAAATATGAATATTATGCCCCCACCTCAACCACCCAATGTTAGTGTTTTTAAGCTTTATCTCTCTCTTTAGGTGACATCCAATTATTACTATTAGTAAAATTGTATTTACTTAAAATAATTGTGGCTAGTAAAGTTGTAAAAAATCACTGATCCCATGGCTAATGAATTTTATAAAAATTCTACAAGCTCTGTAAAACAACCAATTCCACACACACACATACCCACGTTTTTTTCTTCTTTGGTTGGTTGCTTTATTTTTATTTATTTAAAAAAAATTAAAAACAACTAAAAACATTTTAACTGGTGCTATAATTTACTGAACGTACCTGAAGATGGTGTAGTATCTGTAGAAGATCTTGAACGAGTCTGTGTCGTTGAGGCGGTGGTTGTAGGACAGGAAGTGGGGAATCTGCACGACGAGCAGCGTGACGTCGGATGCAGCCAGTGCCTTGAGGAAACAGTTTGTTGGCGACGACATCTCCTTGCGCGTCAGCACGATGATGCTGAAGATGTTACCGATGATGCCGAAACACACAACCAGTGGGGTGAGAACCTGGTCACACACGAACATCACCTGGAGGAGGTACTCGGGCGGCACTGATGGCCGGCCATGCCCTGTCGTCATGGCAACCGTGGTATTGGCAGCCTGCGTACCCAGCATGGGTATCATTGTTGTCAGCATTTGTGCCATTCCGTCGGACGAAATGACTTGCTGTGCAGTTTCGGTTATGTTGCTGTTCATTGTCAGAATTGGGTTTGGGTTTTTTAATATTTGTGATAAGTTATTTTCAAAGTGTTGATTTTTAGATTTTTTTCAAGTTTCTTTTGAAGAATTTCAAAAATATTTTTTCTCAAAGTACTGATTTTGGAATTGTTCTTTTTCTAAATATTTGTGACAAATTTGACTCAAGTTACAATATTTTTTTTAGTATGTAACAATTTCCAAATTTTTTTATATTTTTTTCCCCACTGGATATGAAATATGAATCTATCCCAGATCTACTGTCGTAAGATCACTTGCAATGGTGTAATAACGTCATTCGTATTTAGTTCAGCAGGTTGGTACTAAAACAACGTTTGGTTGTTTTCTCGAAATTCTTTTTTTCTTCAGTGAATGGAAATCTGCACTGCATCATACACACACACATATATATATATATCTCACAAGTAACAACTCCTTCTTGACATCTGTCCTCACATGAGCTATCAGGAGAGAATGTCAATTAACTGCACCTGCAGTACATTTGCTGTCAACAGCTATATGAAATCCTCACCACTGATTCTGTGGCTGATGGGTGCAGGAACAATTTGCAGTGGTGGAGGTAATTGGACAAATTGCTGCTAGCTACATGTAGCTGCCAGTCCGGGTATAAGACTGCGGTGGTGTGGCGGGATCGTCTGACGGGGAGCACAGTGGTGATGGTCTACCTCAGATTGTGAAAATGTATCCCTGTACAACGGCTTGTGGCGGTGGGTGGAGTCTCCTGGGGCCTCTGGTTACATCCAATTACAGCCGGGAGACATACCCACTTCCTCACTTCACTGGCAGCTGTCAGTTGGCAGTTGGGAATCAGTCTCTTATACATAAGCCAGCATTGCTTGCTGCCTCTGTTGCAGGAAACATGCATTATTTATATACTTTCGTACCTCTCCTGGTTCCTATGTCTGGCATTAAGGCCATAACTTAACATACATCTTTTTCTCTTTCTTTATTATTCGTTTAAAGTACATGTATGCTATGTTTGAATAAAGGAATGGTAAAAGGATATTAAAAACAGGTGTTCGAAGGTAAATGACTGCCAGTAAAGTAAGAAATGTACTGAGTGCAATTTACTGTTAATGTAATTTAAAGAAAAGAAAAATTGCTATGTTTAAATAAAGGTATTTTAAGTAAAATTAAATTGAAAACAAATGTTACCATTATTAGAAGACAAAATGAATGACAGAGAAGAAAATTGAATGAATTGAATTTACCATTAATTTAAATGTAATTTGATGGAAATTTAACTGCAGTTATTTTTGGGGAGGGTCTGTGGGATTGTTGTTGTGTGTATGTGTATGAGAGAGAGAAAGAGAGAGGGACAGAGAGTGTGTGTGTGTGTGTGTGTGTGTGTGTGTGTGTGCGCGTACCTTAAATCTGTCACAAGTTAAAAAAAAAAAAAAAGGTATTTTGAAAGGGGAGAGGTTGGAAGGTTTGGGATTTTGTTATTGCGGGTTTTTTTTTCAGTATTGATTTACTTGCCAATGGTTTAGTTATATCTGTTATAGTTAACGAATGGCCAGGATTTGGCTTTGTTGGCTGAGAGCTTGCCCGAGGTGCTTCCATCGCAGGATTGAACAATCTCAGCGGATCCATTCAATTAATTGGGGTTTTTGTGGGGTTTTTTCCAACCATGCAGTGCACCAGAACTGGTCAAAGGCCATGGTATGTGTTTTCCTGTCTGTGGCAAACTGCATTATAATAGATCCCTTGCTGAAAATGGAAAAATATAACGCGTTTCCTCTGATGACTACAAGTCAGAATAATCACATTTTTGACATGCAATAGCTAGTGATTAATTAATCAGTGTGCTCTTGCAGTGTCGTTAAAACAGTAATCTGAACATAACAAAAATAGATGTATACATTTTGTACATACAGTGAAAAGCACCCCTGCCTCTCCCCCTCCCCCTCCCCATCATAAGTGATATATATATGTTCCAGTTTCAGGATCCAGTTTGGACAGTTTAGCACGTGCAGAAAATGGTTTATTTAACGATGCACAGAACACATTTTATTTACAGTTATTATGGTGTCTGACATATGGTTAAGGACCACACGTATATTGAGGGAGGAAACCATTGTTGCCACTTCATGGGCTACTCTTTCAATTACCAGCAGTAGATCTTTTATATGCACTATCTCATAGACAGGATAGCACATACCACAGCCTTTGATGTACCAGTCACGGTGCACTGGCTGGAGTGAGAAATAGCCCACTGGCATGGTTCAATCCTAAATCGACCGTACATCAAACAAGTGCTTTATCATTGGACTACATACCACCCCTTTTTCACACTTGCCTGCAGTGCTTTGGTCACAGGATCGAGTATACTCAGTGGACCCATTCTCTGCTTATTGGGGGAGAGGGAGTTACATGCCAACCAGTGCCCCACCACTGATATTATCAAAGGCAATGGTATGTGCTATCCTGTCTGTGAGAATGTAAAATATCTCTTCCTCTGAAGACTACATATGTCAAATTACCAAATGTTTGACAACCAACAGTTGATGGTTAATAGATCAAAACATAGTGAATGTCAGGCTTGACCTATTATAAAACACATCATCATGTGTGCATATCTACATGTGAATAAATAAGAATTCACTGCAAGGCAATCTTTCACCATTAATATTATAATATTAGTCTTTTATGTGTATATAATGTCATGACATTCAGTCGTGAGTGGGAGACTCATTGCCATCTTCCTCATCTGAGAAACAGTGGATACTGATACTGTCACTGTCATTATCACTGACACCGTCGTCATCATTACCGTCACTATCCGATTCGGAATTACAGTTAATAATAGGGTCACTGTGACTGGTTTACCCTGGTTGCTGATCCAGTTCGAGATTGTAATGACCATCACAACATTGCCATTTTTGATTCGTTAAATTCGGCTATAATGCTTTCTAACAACCAGTGGGAATGTACCTACTGTGCAAGATATTTATACAAACTTGACTGGTTATATTACGCTCCACGAAAAAAAGCACTGCACGTAATATTTGGACTCACGATAAAAATATGTTGGTTCATTGCCGAGATTAATAATTCAGTAAATCAGTTATGCCAAATAAAATAGCATAACCGATGCACGAACAAAACGGTCGTTCGTGCAATTTGTGCAGGCCTCATATATCAAATTTTGACCATTGCTTGAGAATGGTGCACAAGGTAAAGTATGTTTTGTATAATAACACCACTAGAGCACGTTGATTATTTTAATCATCAGCTATTGGATTTCAAACTGTCTGGAACCAAAAAATAGCCCAATATATAATGTGCCCACCAGTGGGGATCGATCCCATACTGACCGCCCATCAAGTGAGCACTTGCACTGTGCCATGTGCCGCCCCAAAAAAATAGTGTGAGTCAAGAGATCATTTGAATACAGTTTGACAGTGTTAATAAAAAAGGTCAGTGCCGTGCACCAGCATTAAGTTTGGGTGTGTAAGATGTGCAGCGCCGATGACAGATTGGCTGATCTCCCACACTGCACAACATGTCATTGTTCATAGAAAACCTCTATTCCTATCTCCCTCAAGATTGCCAGCAAGTCAGATTATCATGTGTACTCGTTATGTAAACAGCATTTCCTGGCTGTCACCCTTTCAGCTCGACTCCTCCGAACAGTTTATTTAAACTAACAAATACTATATTGTGTGTAATATCCACTTTTTGTGCAGCCAGAGGGTGTCGTATTGAGATGTGGTGCCTGTAGTCTAGCCTAAATATAGTCTGTTTATGTTGGTGGTTTTCTTCAAAAAGTATCCAACCTTTTAGCTTATCGGTGAGCTGGCTGTATATACAAGATGGCAACTCTTTAGACTGCGTGAGATGGAGATAATGTTTAATTTGGCATCTCTGTCTGTGAATTTCAATTTATTGTGTGGCTTTTTGATTAATGTTTCCTTTCCGATATTATCTATCTATCTATCTATATATCTATATATCTATCTATATATATATATACAATCAAAAGACAATATATGCCAAAATTCTTTTTATGTGAAATCTCACATTAAACAATAGTACTGTTTGTAAACTATGATGTTCACATTTGATGGTAATTATTGTGTATAGCAATTGTTTATATCTTGCCAAATGATTACACAAGTATGTTTGTGCTTTCAGAATATAACACTTGTGTTTTGTGCTGTTTTTAATCATTGTCATTATAATACTATATACAGAGAATAACTAGTTAATGATGTTAGGTATCTGCCTTATCCTTTGAAAGTAAGAATGGGAATATCTCATTCAGCCTGAACAGGATAAAGCAGATATCCGATGTCATTAACTACCGGTAGTTATTTTCTTTATTCTGCAGACCATAAAAATTAAGAAAAAAACTATTATTTCTGTTTATTTCAGTCACATTGTATGATAACCTACCTGTATAGAAGTTAAATGATTTTGTTATGTAGCTATGAGTGATATCAAAAGTTATAAAGCACCATACCACCATTTGTCGTGTCATTGCTAGCTGTAGC
Organism: Dracogyra subfuscus; assembly: GCA_016106625.1. Lineage (NCBI taxonomy): Eukaryota > Metazoa > Mollusca > Gastropoda > Neomphalida > Peltospiridae > Dracogyra > Dracogyra subfuscus. The sequence continues at coordinate 12,093 of JAECMU010035238.1, forward strand.
AGCTTGATATAGTCCGGTTTAGGAAATAGGTCCTCATTAGAAAAATAATAATAAATAGCAATATTTAGTTTTCAAAGTTTTCTTTGATGATTACAGGTAGATTGACCTTTGTAGTAATTAAATGACCCAGTATTTGTACATTATTTGGTATTGTCATTACTAAGGAAAGGCACTTGTAAGTGTGATGTGCGGTCAGATGGAAATGGGTGCATAATAGCAAAACGAGACGGGGGCCTCGACATTTGGATGGATAATTTAAAACATTTGTGGTCAACCCATATTGATTTTTTACATGCCAGTCGACAAGTGACTGTAGGTTCAAAAATTGGTAGTCACTTAATCCTTGCGATATCATGCTATTTTTGACACAATTTAATCCGAGGCAATATTAGCATGTAGATCCACTGGAAAATAAATGGTGGTGCGCAACTTTGCTTCAACTGCCATCATATTCTGTCAGTAGAAACAGTGGTTGCGGGATAATTAGAGGCTATTTCATGGGGGTTTTCTAATACAATTTTTATGTCAACTCATCCTATTGAAAACACGTAATGCCATGATATATTTCTTCCTATGGAACTTTTCCAGAAAATGTACTTGACCATAAACTTTTAAAATTAAATTTAAATACAAAGTATCTTTATTAACATTTATTTAATAATACTGCTGTGCAAACATACCTGACAAAATCATCCTGCCAAAACTTCCTAAAAAACTAAATGAATTGAACGCCATTAAATTCTTACATTTACACTCAATGACACTACATATTGAGTCATCATTATTTAGTTTTATATTCAGTTCGTGTTAGATATTTTACTGTAATTGCACTTTGTATCCCTTTTATGTAGGTAGAGTTGTTTAGATTACATTTTTATATTTTTCAAAGATGATCAGATGTATTGCTAATCAATAAATTTAAATATGAAGAAAAGAGACAAAGGGAGATAATTTAATTACGCACTTTTACAAAAAAGCAAATACCATTTCTATATTTTCACTGTAGCTAAAATACAGTGAAAATATGGCTTTTTACCGGATATCACTTTTATGGTGTCTGTAGATCTATATATTTCATTGCTATATATATAATAAACATGAATATATTCATAGAAATTATCAATGAACGTTATAATATTTTAAGCGATTTTTATTTGGTTGTCATTGTTTAAGCATCATCAGATAAAGAAAGAAAATTATTTTTAAATTTTTTGTTTTAAATTACATGTTGAATAGTTGTACATTTTTTTTTTACTTTTTATTTATTTGAGGGATGGGATTGTTTAATGTATAGTATTTTGTAACAAGATACACCAGGAACCATAGAATCTGAAACACAATGACCAGTAAACATTTTATCGGACATTAATTAAGAATTCCACTTACTACTGGCGACACATTGGTGTACACAGGTTTCCTAGATCACTTGAGAAATGCCTTGATTTTATTAAAATAGCCGCTGCAGAACTCTATAAATATTTAGAATGCTTGTTGGTGCATAAAATAATTCTAATTAGTATTACATGTATATTCTGCTAAGTAATAGGTCTAGGAATTTATGAGCGGTGGAAATATTGAATATATATAGATAGATAGATAGATAAGATAGATAGATGTATGTGTCTATGTATGTATTGATGTATGAATATCTATATATTGTAAGTACATGTATGTTGAGGTTGACTGTTACATATACATAGATATTAACGCACTGGCGCAGGGGATAATTAAATCCTTTCTGGCCTCACAAATGTTTCCATGCCATTGCTGGGACTCGAACCTATGGCACCAAATTGATAGACTAACCATGATGCGTCCTGAGCTTTTCAGACACCCATGTATGTGTGTGTGTGTGTGTGTGTGTGTGTGTGTGTGTGTGTGTGTGTGTGTGTGTGTGTTTTGAAGGGCCAGTAATATTAACTTGTGGAGTGAGGGTGTGATGTAGCTCAGTAGTAAAGTGTTGGGCTGATGTGCGGTCGGTCTGGGATCAATCCACGTCAGTGGATCCATTGGGCTTTTTCTCATTCCAGCCAGTGCATGACCACTAGTATACCAAAGGCTGTGCTTTGTGCCATCCAGTCTGTACCAGGATGGTGCATATAAAAGATCATTGCTATTAATGTTAATATGTCATTATAAGGTCATTACTACTTTCATATATAAAAAACCCAACAACACATCCATAGCAACTGGATACAAAAAAATTATTGATGAAATTTGTGAATGCTATGCATTTGGTAGACATAAATAAATGTACAGTACATGTATTATAGTACGGAGACTATATGTCAAAATCATCAAATGTTTGACATCCATTACAGGGCTCGAAACGGCTTGTGGCCAGATTGCCAAATTCGACCAATGTCTCATTTGGGCAACTTATAAATATTTTAAAATAATGACATTTATAAATAATTCATAATTCTTTAGAGCTATACCATATTATGAGCCACCATTAATATTTGTATTGCATATGTTTATTCCATATTAAAATCTTGCTCATGGTTTGTTTACCCTAATTTGCCAACATCCATTATTATTTTTTGGGCCACCATATTTGTTGGTGAATTTTGAGCCCTACCTTTAGCCAATATGATGAATAAATCAATGTGCTCTAGTGGTTTTGTTAAACAAAACAAACGTTAACTTTTTCCCAGTGTGGGATGGGGAATGTACATGTATATTAATATCTTCAGGCTTAGATAGGCCAATAATCCACATGGCTGCTCCATTCTTTGACACAATATGTTGGTGTCTTTTCTGGGGGTTTTAAGAGAGTATGAAATTGATAGCTTTATTATTACATTGATATGGTATTTAAATGGTAGCAGTCATGCTGGTAGGAACATTTAAGCATGTATTTAGGACTCTTGTTCTATCTGGTGCAGGCAATTCTCAGCCATTCGTGACTGGGAATGCAGTTTCAAAGGTGCCAATCAAACGTGACCAGTGCCATTCATTATGGACAGAATGCTTATCCTGTTTAAGCTGTAGTGTCACAGATATATTCCAGTATATTGTGGAATGTGTGGAATCATTGGTTGTACAGTGAAACTCCTCCTCTAAACCGGACACCCTTGGGACCAAGTTAAACGTCTGGTTTTTAGAGGTATCTGGTTTACAGAGGTTCTCTCCTGCACAGATATTTAAAAAGGGAACATAAAAAAATGTCCAGTTGGGAGGAAATTCCGGATAAAAGAAGGTCCGGTTTTGGGAGGTTTCATTGTAGTTCATTCTGTTATATCTGTCCTCGGCAAAGTTGGAAGGCAAGAAATTGTCATCACTATTAGACTAAATGTTGACATAACCATAGAAATTATAATTTGTCCTTTTCTTACTCTTCACTGGGTGTTTTGCTAATTATAATATTATGGATTTTATATAAATTGTTTATGTATACAAAATGTAAAAATCATTTTCTTGCTTTTTTAACTTTTCCTAGTTTCCTATTAAATGTAGTAATGTAAAATTGTATCTTGTTAATTAAGAGTGAATGCCAGTTGATGGATATTAACACTGTTGTGTATTGGCAAGTACATATTGTACACGCTAGTGGCTATTATAGAGAGTTCTTAGAGAAATTAACCTGAGCACTTGAAGAGCAGCACTTGAGGCCGGCTCTGGTTCACTTCCTCTCCATTATGTTGTTGGTGTCAACCCTTGTTTCCTGGAGTCTGGACCCTCTGTGCACTCCACGTAAACCTCTTGAAGCTGTAGGTACACAGTTGTGTGTAACACGAGTGCCACTTAAACTACATGTGTACACCGCAAACACCCCACTGTATACACAAGCTGCACACTTCTTACCCTGTAGTTGGAGAGCTTGCAATGTGCACTTGTAGGAGCAATTAAAACGGCATGACTAAAGTTGATCTTAATTGTCTTGTTAAGCCAGCCAGCAGGTTCATAGGTTGTTGTGTGATGTCTGGTTTGTTTACATTTTAATTTGGTGTACATGGGTGTTGGCTGGGTTATATTTCATCCAAACTTCCTCCTCC
>JAECMU010035260.1:0-12053 GCA_016106625.1 Dracogyra subfuscus
CCAGTGTTTCACAACTGGTGTAAGAAAGGCCGTGGTATGTACTATCCCTTCTGTGGAATAGTGCATATAAAATGATCCCTTGCTGCTAATCGAAAACAGTAGCCCATGAACTATATGTCTGACACCATATAACTGTAAATACAATGTGTTCTGTGTGTCGTTAAATGAAACATTTCCTTCTTTCCTTTTCCTTAATGGGTATAGCGAAAACACAGAATGACTGCCTGCCATACGGTAGAGCGGACAGCATAGCCCAGTGGTACAGTGCCCGCTTGATGCGCGGTCGGTCTAGGATCGATCCCCGTCAGCTAACCACTGGGTTTTTTCTCGACATAACCATATGTCCGACGCCGATATAACCGTAATTATAATGTGTTGAGTGCGTCGTTAAACATAAAAACAACAACAACAACAGCCATACGGTAGGCAAAGATTCCCGCAGTAATACAACAATAACTCTACGTATTTAACCCTGTCACGGATAGAACTCTCTTGCGGAGTCAGAGGTTGTGGCCACGACAGGCGTGCTTGAACAGTTCTCTGATGGAAGCATGCTAGAAATTACCCAATTCCACACGTATTTAACCGGAACATTATTGAAATGGGGTACTGTCGGGTTTCTTTCTGCACTGTGTGTATCATTGACTAATATGCTAAATATTTGTTATCGGCGAATTAAAAACAAAAAAGATGACTGTATTAGTATTTAACGTAAAACAAGGGTTATTGGGCACAGACCACAATTAATTACACAACATGTATATGTTTCTATATAGCGTTAGTGGCTTTAACATTTGTATTAATATCAGCAGGCCCGTGGATTTTTGTATGTACCTTTGCCCGCCTAGGGGACACATACCCTGAAAAGGACAACCCTTGTTGTCCAGCTCTTTTCTCCCAGGATATTGGTTTAAACAAACACACCCACTAAACCAGGCCAGAGTACACCCATTTTACACTTTTATTTTGCACAAAAGGTACTACTTTTGCATGGGCGGGAATTACCATAAACAAGTCTTCAATGTCAACAAGTTACACATGTTTACAAACAACATGCTCTGTTCTGCAAACTTCATTCTAATAGTTGCCACTTCAAAGTTGTCTGCCATGAAATGATTACAGTCAAACAGCAGAGTACTTGCGCGGACAAATTTCCGAACCAAATATGAAGATAACTTTGATCTGTGGTCATTGTTATCCATAGAATTTCGGAGATATACCCAAGACAGTCGTGTTTGAACCTTCAGTGGGTGCAAGCACTGGTCAAATGGTTGACTGATTGTTATTGTTGTATTAGAGCGGGCATTTTTGCCCACCCGGTGGTAGGCAGCCATTCCGTATTTTCGCTACACAGTTCCCTGTAACGGCAAAGAGCGATCATAACCGTCCAGATGTCCGTCTATTTTTATTTATTTTTTGTTGGGGTGTTTAACGACGCACTCAACACATTTTAATTACGGTTATATCGGCGTCAGACATATGGTTATGTCGAGAAAAAAACCCAGTGGTCAGCTGACGAGGATCGATCCTAGACCGACCGCGCATCAGGCGGGCACTGTACCACTGGGCCATGCTGCCCGCTAAATGTCCGTCTACGTCATCTAGCTCTCAAACTATTGGTTGGACTATACCAAATAAAATCCCATAGGCGACATTGTTAACGTTTGTGTTTAAACCACTGTGTGCAATATATCAACCAAACTATGACCTATAAATATCAGTACTGCAACCCCTACCTCAAAGTATTAACAGCAGAAAATGGTATATTTCATGGCTCATTTTCGGTGTAACCAGATGTTTCTACAACATGTATGTTTTCACAAAATTTTAGAAATTGTTTTACACGTACCACATACTTGGCCTCAGATTACAGTTATCTTCCCATTTGATTGTCCAAAATCCGGGAATTTAACCGCGCAAGTAGTCTGCTGTTTAACTGTGATTATGTCATGGCAGACAGCTTTGAAGTGGCAACTATTTGACTGAAGTGACAGGGAAGAGCATGAAGTTTGTTGACATTGAAGACTTGTTTGTGGTAATTCCGGCCCATGCAAAAGTAGTATTTTTTGTGTAAAATAGGTGTACTCCGGCCTGATTTAGAGGGTGTGTCTGTTTAAACCAATATGCTGGGAGAAAGTGCTGGATAACAGGGGTTGTCCTTTTCTGGGTATCTGTCCCCCAGGCAGTCAAAGGTACATACAAATATCCACGAGCCTGCTGATATTAATATAAATGTTATAGCCAATAAGGCTATATAGAAACATATAGCAAAATTAATTATGGTCTGAGGCCACATGTTATTAGCACAGGCTATATGACACAGTGGTACTAAATCAAAAAAAATTGTATAAATTTTTAGCCCAGATGAAACTGATTCTGATTTCATATAAGACATTAGTTTGATATCACGTGGAGTTTTCTTGGCAACATGCCATAAACAGTTAGCAATGTTGGATACTGGAATGTTTTTTTAATATATGTTTTCTCTTAAATTGATCACGTGTAGCTCAAGTACAAACTGTTTTGTTTTATCATATTTATTTATCTGAGCCAGCTCTGTGAATACAGGCGAGTGGTGTGGGCTCAATATTTGACATAGCTTGCTGCAGTTTGCGTTCTTCACTATTGCGAACTGGAAAGCCTATTTGCCTATCATCTCGGCAGCTTGGCACATGTTTTGTCACACAGATGCAAGATGCTGTTAATTCTGCATTTACAACATATAACCACGTGGTTATCGTCAGTTAGTGTGTGTGTGTGTGGTGGAGGTGGAGGTATGGTTGGTTGTGAATTTGTTTGTATGTGGGGGGTTGGGTTTCTTTTTTAAATTACCACCTTGTTTTGGTTGGTTGGTTGGTTGGTTGGTTGGTTGGTTGGTTTGGTGGTTGTTTTGTTCAGGGGTTTCTATTCAATACTGTCACGTTTATGATTCTCTTAAAGGTAAGGGCGGCTCCTTTTTTAACTATTTGTTTACAATTTTCGCCCATTTGCCCGTTGCCGTTGGTCCCCTTCTTTTCAATACTTTCACGTCTATGATTGTCTTAAAAGTAAAAGCGGCCCTTTTTTAACTATTTGTTAACAATTTATGTCCATGTGCCCATTTGCCGTTGGTCTCCTTAAAATAAAAATCAGTCTTAAAAAAGGTTATCTTTAAATTCTTAATAGGAGAGGCGTATTCAAGGGAAACTAACGTTAAAGGATTGTTTTGTTTAACGACACCACTAGATCACATTGATTTATTAATCATCGGCTATAGGATGTTAAACGTTTGGTCATTCTGACAGTCTTAGAGAGGAACCCCGCTACATTGTTTCCTTTAGTAGCAAGAAATCTTTTATACGCATCATCCTACAGTCAGAATACCACATACAACAGAATGTTATATACCAGTCGTGGTTCATTGACTGGAACAAGAAATACCCAATGGGATCGATCACAGATCAACCGGGCATCACTAGCCTATGTCCCGCCCACTCCAAGGGAAATCAGATGATACATATATATTAGTGGGTTTGTTGACCGTTTTACCGGCCTCGGTGGCGTCGTGGTTAGACCATCGGTTCTACAGGCTGGTAGGTACTGGGTTCGGATACCAGTCGAGGCATGGGATTTTTAATCCAGATACCGACTCTAAAGGCTCCGAGGGTAGGTATAAACCACTTGCAGCGACCAACAATGGACCTTATTTGTGCTATCCTGCCTGTGGGAAGCGCAAATAAAAGATCCCTTGCTGCCTGTCGTAAAATAGTAGCCTATGTGACGACAGCGGGTTTCCTCTAAAAACAGTGTCAGAATGACCATGTTTGACGTCCAATAGCCGATGATAAGATAAAAAAAATCAATGTGTTCTAGTGGCGTCGTTAAATAAAACAAACTTTACTTTACTGTTTTTATTCACCGTTTTCATTTTTAAAGGACATTCCTAAGTTTGCTGCATTGTAAGATGTTTCCGACTAACAAAATATTTCTCCGATTAAACTTGCATATTAAATATGTTTTCTTGTTTAGAATATCATTGTCTGTATATTCAGTGTGTTTCTGGTCGTCTTAATATTTGTAATAAGCCCAAACTGGATTAACAAATATTAGAACGATCAGAAACACGTTTAAAATACAGCCACTAATACTTTATGCAGAAAAATATATATTTGATATATAATTACAATCGTTAAAAAGTTTCTGTTAGTCGGTAACATCTTAAAAAGTGCAGAAAACTCAGGAATGTCCCTTTAATTAATTTTTTTGTTTGTTTGTTTAACGACGCACTCAACACATTATAACTACGGTTATATCGGCGTCGGACATATGGTTATGTCGAGAAAAAAATCCCAGTGGTTAGCTGACGGGGATTGATCCTAGACCGACCGCGCATCAGGCGGGCACTGTACCACTGGGCTATGCTGCCCGCTCCCCTTTAATGAAATAACTATCTTATAGGTTTCAGAAACAAGTTCGTATTCTGCGGTTGTCTCTAAACTAAGGTACGCAAATATGTTAAGACGGACAATAGTGTACACTTCTAAACTAAACCGGCCTCGGTGGCGTAGTGGTTAGGCCATCGGTATACAGGCTGGTAGGTACTGGGTTCGGATCCCAGTCGAGGCATGGGATTTTTAATCCAGATACCGACTCCAAACCCTGAGTGAGTGATCCGCACGGCTCAGTGGGTAGGTGTAAACCACTTGCACCGACCAGTGATCCATAGCTGGTTTAACAAAGGCCATGGTTTGTGCTATCCTGTCTCAAAATCTATGTGGTCCTTAACCATATGATTGACGCCATGTAACCGTAAATAAAATGTGTTGAGTGTGTCGTTAAATAAAACATTTCTTCTTTTTTTTACTTCTAAACTGGACTTGCTTACTAGTTCTTCGTCGATTGGCCTGTGGGAATCATATATTACTTGTAACAGATAGTCTTCGGTGAAGATGAGGTAACAAAATACTGTGAGAACAAAAGAAAACGGACGTGTTAAGTTTGAAGAACATCTAAATTTGGCTTTACAGTGAGTGTCCACTTAAATAGCCTTGTGTTCAGGTTAATCTTAAATCACCTTTCATAGAAGATTATTTGGTAGCGAAGTTAGAACATTAAATTTTTTAATTTTATAGTACTCGTCTCTTGAAGAACAAACAAAACCGACCTAGCTCTAGATACACTTCAGCAAATTCTAAAGAATTTATAACGAGAGTAAACTTAAATGAAAGTGAAACTAAAAGTCAGGGTCATGTACATAGCCGTACGGGCTCCCAATTGTGTAGGGATACCGTCTGATTTAATAGACAATGTCCGAATCTAACTAACAACATGTATTCATATTATAAATAATGCCAAACAGTTACATAGGGTAGCATACGAATTACTACGTATCTTTACATGGATTACAACTAATATTGTGAGAAGAATAATGGAAAAACAGGGTGAAAAGGTTTAGTCCAGCAAATTTTCCCCGAATATCTCTATCGTTTTGGCCTGAATTTGAGGATTTGTTCCAGCAATAGGGGCAGCTGAACCACACACACACACACACACACACACACACACACACACACACACACACCATCCCCCTCCTACCCCCACCAGTTTTGGAGTGGCACTTATCTAGACAAAAAAAAGAATGGGTCGTTCTGGAAAGTGGCAGTTCTTTTAGTGGCCAAATTGTTTTTTGTACACGACAACCCTTTTCTCTTTCAGATTAATTCAGTCAGCATAGAGGGAAGTGTGAGGATCTCGTTCGGTATTAGGCAGGTATCAACGAAAGAAAAGGTCAATATTTTCAGAGAGATTTGCAAGACGTTGGCCTGGCGAGGCAGGTGAGTAGAACTACGGTTAAAGCGTCTCTCTGTAATCTGCTGAAACCGGCGACAAGATCCGCTTGTTTGTTAAACCGCGTATCATCACAGCCTGTATTGCACACTGCGGGGTGCATACCGCCAAATAGACGACAAACTGCGAGGTGCATACCACTCAACTAAATCCTACAGACGACAAATCTAGTGGCCAAAGCTGCTACGTGCCACAAATTCACGGACTCCCATTTTTGTAGGAATGAAGGCTTGAAAATGCCCGAATGTGATTAACAAGGTAAACAGCTATTACAACTAATATTGTGAGTAAAATAATGGAAATATATGGCGAAAGGCTTTCCGGCCAGTTCATTTCACCCAGCACCAATCCCACCCCATCTCATAGATTAATGCTACGTGAAACGAAACATCTCATTTAATATGTACGCTTGATGTAAATACTACAATTAGGGACAAGAATGAAATTTGATGTCACCGATAGTTGCTTTGTTTAATGTCTATATCGGTGCATGTCACACACACAAAGAAAAAACTTTACAAAATTTGTGACAAAATTCTCCAGCTTCTTGCAGTACCTACCATTACAGAATGGGACACCGTTCGGTGAGTGGAAATCATAGATCTGCCGTATCAGTGATGTTGAAGTGTTAGTCTGGAAGTCTGGAGTGGAGGTATCTGGATAACAAGGGGGCGGGATTTTGCTCAGTTGGTTGAGCGTTCGCCTGAGGTGCTCGCGTCGCAGGATCAAACCACCTCAGTGGATCCGTTTAAATGATTGGGGGGTTTTCTCGTTCCATCCAGTGCACCACAACTGGTCAAAAGCCCGTGGTGTGTGTTTTCCTGTCAGTGGTAAGTGCATATAATAGATTGCTTGCTGCATTAAGAAAATGTGGTTGCCAAGTATATTGTATGAATATAGAAGAGGGCCTCGTAAGTTGTCAAACTTGTGCCCGATTATTTTGTCCTTTGTACAATAAAATATGTTATCAAAAAAAGGAATGTGAATTACCAAACGGTTATATCGGCGTCGGACATAGGGTTATGTCGAGAAAAACCCCAGTGGTTAGCTGACGGGGATCGATCCTAGACCGACCGCGCATCAGGCGGGCACTGTACCACTGGGCTATGCTGCCCGCTAAAGTATACTGAGTGAGAAAGAAAGAAAGAAATGTTTTATTTAACGACGCACTCAGCACATTTTATTTACGGTTATATGGCGTCAGACATATAGTTAAGGTTATACTGAGTGAGTTACATAGAGTTTGTTAGTTTGCTTGCTATACAAGAAAGAAAGAAAGAAATGATTTATTTAACGACGCAATCAACACATTTTAATTACGGTTATTTGGCGTCAGACATATGGTTAAGGACCACACAGATATTGAGAGAGGAAACCCGCTGTCGCCACTTCATAGGCTACTCTTTCCGATTAGCAGCAAGGGATATTTTATATGCACCATCCCACAGACAGGATAGCACACACCACGGCCTTTGATATACCAGTCGTGGTGCACTGGCTGTGACGAGAAATAGCCCAATGGGCCCACCGACGGGGATCGATCCCAGACCGATCACGCACTGAGCGAGCGCTGTACCACTGAGCTACGTAACGCCCCTCTTGCTTTACAAGACGAAACAATACAACACGTCCATGAACCATTTAACACACAAGAGACGCTCTGAAAATCAAACGTCTTCCTCCACTGTTAGGTGTTGCTTTGGTTGAGCACACTGAGTGACTTACATATAGTTTGTTAGTTAGCTTGCACGACTGGTATATCGAAGGCCGTGGTATGTACTATCCTGTCTGTGGGATGGTGCATATAAAAGATCCCTTGCCTGATTGTAAAGAGTAGCCCATGAAGTGGCGGCAGCGGATTATCTGTGTGGTCCTTAGCCATATGTTTGACGCCATATAACCGTAAATAAAATGTTTCTTTTGCTATACAAAACGAAACAATACAACACTTTCACGAACCATTTGAGACCATATTCACAAGTAAAACAAACCCTGTCGAAATCTAAATTCTGCCTCCACTTGATCCTGCTTTGGCTGACGACATCAAGTGAGTTAAAACCACGCTTTGGAAAGCTGTCGATTAGAACCCATCGAATGTGAATATATCAAACTTTGGGTGGGGAATTATACTCTGGTATACATTTGCTCCGCAAGAACACATGAAACAGTCCTGCTAAACATGCATGTTTCAATGGTAGCTGCTCGTGTCAATCCTGTATCACGTTCTGCAAATGTACGGCTCGGGATATTTGTAACAACCGTCAACCATGTATGATAAAACGTATGCACTGGTGAAGAACAGTAATGACATTATAGTAAATGCACATCACATTTCAGTGTTAATTATGTTTCAGTGTAGGAGGCTGCTAATTCAAATTAGTGATGGCTCTTTTAAAGGCACTTTGCCATCAAAACGACTTTTTTTTCACCCCAAAAAAACTAATTATAATATGCATTAATCTATTACCAGTAATACACAAAAACAATATCCAAAAAAAAGTTGTGTAACGTGATGATGACGAATTTATCATCCCATTAAATACCGAATCTTTGCATAAGACTTTTCAAACGATATTATCATAATCATGAGAGTATGCAACAGCTTTCATTCACTGTAAGGGGAAGGAGGTAGCCCAGTGGTAAAGTGTTCGCTTGATGCACGGTCGGTCTAGGATCGATCCCCGTCGGTGGACTCATTTAGCTATTTCTCGTTCTAGCCAGTGCTCCAGAACTGGTGAAACAAGCCGTGGTATGTACTATCCTGTCTGTGGGATGGTGCATATAAAAGATCCCTTGCTGCTACTCAAAAATAGTAGCCCATGAAGTGGCAACATCGGGTTTCCTTGTTTCTTTGTTGTCTTTAAACATACGTCGGACGCCATATAACCGTCAATAAAATGTGTTGAGTGCGTCGTTAAATAAAACATTTCCTTCATTCACTGTAATGTGGGTTTTCGACAGTTGGTCTTGACAGGATATAATGTTGATTCAACTTCTCGTGTAAGAAGACTGCCAGTGTCATAGTTCACACCAGTCTAGGCGTTAGAAACCTTTATACAGCTTCCATAAATGAAGAGACCTCTGCATTAGGACAGGGGTGCGCACAGAATAATACCTAAAGCAAAGAACTCATTAGTAGGTAGAAAGTCTACCTACTCTCATTGGCGGATCCAGAGGATGGTCACAGGGATCCCGTGACACACCCACTCCTACCCGTTTGAAGTACTTTTGACTTCTTTTTTTAATTCATCATCTACAATACAAAACACTAAACTGTTATAAAACACGTCTTTCAGCATCTTTTATTTTCGGGGATCATGTCCCAGAACATCTTTATTGAGAGCTTGATTCATTTGCCTTCGGCAAACACACACTCGCTCTTTTTATTAGAACTGTTTTACTTCCCCCTCCCCTTACAAAATCCTGGATCCGTCCCTGGTACTCTACGTATTTTACAATGCAGAAGTCTAACAGAGTAAGTGATTAATTTATTGATCAGTGTTGTGGTGCAGGTCCGTAATTATCGAATGACTATGCTTTGGTGCTTATTTCTGCTATATTTGAAGCACATAAGTGTAATATAACTCCTGTTGAATTAAATGTTTTATGTTTTTTGTTCTTTTTAGAGCTACATTTTTTTCTTCTTTCTAGTTTTCTTTTCTTTCTTTCTTTTTTCTTATTCTTTCTCCTTCCCCCCCCCCCCCCTTTTCCGGGGTGGGGAATAAGAATGAAAAAAAAATAAAGCAGTGTGAGCGGCAATTAAACTCCGGTATGTTTTCCGGCGATTAGTCTAAGCATTGATCGGCACTTTCCGTCGATCACGTGACAGCAGTTTTCGGCAATCTTTTGCAATCTTGTGTTTGTTTGAACCGCCTGGGTTCATTGCCGAACATTAACAGTGGCTGCCATGTTTGTCGCAATCAATGGTACAATAAATAAAGACAACGTGAATATCTCACGCCCATACTCGATCAAATTTCTCTGTTTGTTCTCAACTTTACACATGCAAGCAATGTCCACAGACATCACTAGCCTGCAGCTGTGACACAACATCGCGGCGTGTTCGCAACTTGAACACTTCGTTGCGTCACCAAGATGCTGAATTTCAGTAATTAAGTGCAGGATGATGCCTGTAATTTGATTAACATTTACCGAAATGTGGCTGAGTTAGCCTTTTTCCTTTTAGTTGTCAGCAGACAGAATATTAAAGGGAGTTTCTGTCAAGTTTGTAATGGCGGCGGCTTCCCGCCAAAAGAATTCATAGATTTTGTTTTAACAAAAGACACTTTTGTAGGAAGATGGGACGGACTATAGCTGTTATAATATAATTATACCTCATAATAAAATAAATGCTCAAAATGTTCTACAAAATTGTGCGCGAGATGTAAGTTCATTGTACATTTTATATTTGTTAGCTCACAGGAATGGCCATACATCTAGCAAACAAAAGAGGTTTTTGGTCAAACAAAACAAGCAAACAGGGGCGGGTTTTTATCCTTGGGGCTTGTGGGGATGAAAACTTAGGGTTTTTTTTTTTTTAAATACAGTGGTATTGATGACTTCTACGTTCTTGTGGAATAGAAGATGGCCATAGTATTAAAAAAAGTAAAATTTGTTTTATTTAACGACGCCACTAGATCACATTGATTTTTTTTATTTTATCATCGGCTATTGGACGTCAAACATATGGTCATTCTGACATTGTTTTTAGAGAACAACCATCTGTCGCCACATAGGCTACTCTTTTACGCCAAGCAGCAAGGGATATTTTATTTGCGCTTCCAACAGGCAGGATAGCACAAACCATGGCCTTTGTTGAACTACTTATGGATCACTGGTCGATGCAAGTGGTTTACACCTACCCATTGAGCCTTGTGGAGCACTCACTCAGGGTTTGAAGTCGGTATCTAGATTGAAAACCCCATGCCTCGACTGGGATCCGAACCCAGTACCTACCAGGCTGTAGAGCGATGGCCTAACCACGGTGGCCATAGTATGATAATGTTGATTAATTCATGCTTGGCTATGATGTGTTCATTTGTCTTGGTACTGATTAATGATATCAACTCGCATCGTTTTACGAAAGGGAAAGGAATATTTTTAACCACACCTCAATATTGCCATAACGTGCTCCCTATTAGCTCAGTTGGTACAGCGCTGGCCTCGTAATATCGAGGGTTTATGGTTCGAATCCCCCTCAGTGGAGGTTGATTTATGCGCAACAAATATTGTACATATTATTATTTTCATTAATAAGACTGCATATTATCACGGCCTTTGATGTATCTGTTGTAAAGCACTGGATGAATGGGAGATAACCCAGGGTTCGTTGAAGGTGATCAGACATACAACCAATCATAGCTCAGACGAGAACACTACCATAACCTATACCCCGTCCCGTGTTTATCTTGGGATGGGACGTAGTCCAGCGGTAAAGCGTTCACTTGAGGCATGTATCTGGAACTCGGACAGTTTATTCCAGGGTATACTTGTACATGTATATGATCTAGACGGACTTATAGTCCATTCCGTCATTCAACAATCGACTCAGAAATAAATATCGTGTAATAAATTCCATAGTATGAAGAAGAAAAAAAGGACTCGACGAACTACAGGTCATCAGTCTTAACATTCTCGATTTAACTTTAGTATTTTATATAAAGATATTTGAGTATCACTGTTTTGATATAGTTTGCCTTTGCCAGGGGCGAGACGTAGCCCAGTGGTACAGCGCTCGCTCGATGCGCGGTCGGTGTGGGATCGATCCCCGTCGGTGGGTCCATTATAGGCCGTGGTATGTACTACCCTGTCTGTGGGATGGTGCATATAAAAGATCCCTTGCTTCTAATCGGAAAGAGTAGCCCATGAAGTGGCGACAGTGGGTTTCCTCTCTGTGTGGTCCTTAACCATTTGTCTGACGCCATATAACCGTAAATACAATGTGTTGAGTGCGTCGTTAAATAAAACATTTCTCTTTTTTTTACCTTAGCCGGGCACCCGATAGCCGATATGTTAATTCAATCACAACTATCTCGTCTGGATAATTAACGGGTCTGATGAGCACAAACAACTACATAGGGTACTGTTTTCGAACCCTAACAAGGATCTAACAATTGTGTGCAATTTCTCATAGACAGGACAGTACATACCTGTTTTGAACATTAATTGGGTTTGGTTTTAGGATACAAACAGTGCACCTACCAGAGTTAAGCCAAATGACATACAAC
>JAECMU010035297.1:819-11874 GCA_016106625.1 Dracogyra subfuscus
TCTCTCTCTCTCTCTCTCTCTCTCTCTCTCTCTCTCTCTCTCTCTCTCTCTCTCTCTCTCTCTCTCTCTCTCATATGCATTAATGTTTAACGACACCCCAGGAAAAATACATGGGCGGCAAACAAAGTTAAGTAAATGAATATGATTATTTACAAAAAAATAAAACAAATAAATAATTATGCACATTTGTAGGGAAAAGTACAAACAATACAAAATGAAGATACATATGTTTGAAAACCTGGTATAGAAAGAGTTTAAATATAGTCACACTTTTGACACTCCTTAACCCGCAAAGCAACATCAAATATTTATTTTCAATGATATCCACCTTGAGGAGAAATCCCGATATATTCCTCAAATTAATGACGTTTCAAACTACGATTCCTAACATTTATGCGTACTAGAATGATTTGTTTGCTTGGTTTGTTTAACGACATCACTATTGGATGTTAAACACTTGCTAATTTTAATATATAGTAATAGAGGAGAAACCCGCTACTTTGAATAGTAGCAAGGGATATTGTATATACACCATCTAACAGACAGGATAGCACATACCATGACATTTGATATAACAGTAGTGGTGCACTGGCTAGAATTATAAATAGTCCAATGGGCCCACCGTTGGAGACCGATCATAGACCGATCGCGCACCAGACAAGCACTTTTCGACCTAGCTATCAGAGGAAACCCGTTACATGTTTTCATTAGTAGCAAGGGAATTTTTATTATATGGACTTTCCCACAGACAGGAAAGCACGTACCACGGCCTTTTAACAGTTATGGTGCACTGGTTGGATTCCTGCGTCAAAAAAATAAAAATAAATAAATAAAATAAAAGAAACAGAAAAAACAAACACGTTAGGCATAACTTTATTTTGATGTACAGATATCCAAAGTGACGTCATTTGATCTTGACGTTAATTCCATTAAAAACAAATACACCGCGCCACATATTTGTACGTCATTTGAATATCTAGTAATGGCGGACTGGAATTAGAGTTGCGTGTATGATAAAGAGATTATTACCCTCGTGTATTTCGGTATCGTCAGTATCATTATAAGTAGTAAAGGGGCCTGTATGGGGACATGACCTACTTTCCGTGACTTTGACCTTGATGACGTCACGTGACCTCGTCCTACTGACCCGGCCCCTGGCCTACTTAGACTGACCTTGACCTACTTAGACTGACCTACTGTGCCGTGTGCAACGTCCTACTGACCCGGCCCTGGCCTACTTAGACCGGCCCCTGACCTACTTAGACCGGCCTCTGACCTACTTGGACCGGCCCCTGACCTACTTAGACTGGCACTAAGTGTATAAAAAGGCTAGATCCGGTTTAATTGTCATTCGCTCCGAAAACTATTATTATTGGATCTACTACGTCATTATTTGGAGATTCGTTTGAGATATTTTGTCATTGTTAGAAGAAGATTCATTTGGATCATTGTGAGAGATTTTTGTCACTGTTAGAAATCGACTGGATCAAGACTTGAAAATAGTACGTTAATTTTCTTATTCTGATTTAGTTTGAAGAACTATGTGTTTGCAATGGTGGACAAATATAACGTTTAACAAATGATACATTTTTCTTCTTTCTTTAAAGACGGTGAAATAAATAACAATTTGACATTGAAAGTTTTCTGCCTTCTAAAAATGGAAGCAGTTGTTCTTGTATGCAACGTCATTCAAAGATTGACGTCATTCAAAAATTATAGACAAAAATAAATACTCTCACCCCGTTGAGTCGTTTTTTAAAAGTAAAACCTACCGTTTGTTTACGTTCTAAGTCTGTAAGATGTGTACACAGTCAAATAGCCAAGAAGTTTTAAGTATATCCAATTATGTGTTACTTTAAAAAAACAAAATTCTACACAGGGACCAAAATAGGTCAAAAACACATGGCCCGTATGATAATTAAAACATTTGTAGTTTTCGTAATTCATGGCGATCATCAGTAAAAATGTGAGGTCACACGTCATCGTTTTTTTCATGCAAGCAAATAAGGGCGCTAACTAAACGTAAACTAAGATGTAGATCAATACAGTTTTAAAAATAGGGATATTACTACAATATATATAGTTAGTATTATATTTGAATAAATATTTTTAAATCATACACTTATTTCCTGAAAAAAAATATTTGTTTAATCAAGAGCGTTGATCTTGTCGGCACAAATAATACACCTGGCGTTGACAGGATAGCGGGCGAATCATAGATCACGTAAAGGTGGTTCAGTCGAATTGTTAATAACAAATATATGCGAATGTGCCCCGATTATTGTCAGTGACAAGGCATCATACCCATAGACCTGGGCTTTTTTAGTAAGCTAGTTTTTCTCAATTATTTGTTGTATTTTAAAAATTAAGGTGTCTAGTTCCTCAAGCAATTGTCTTCTGTCCCTGGATAAAACAGAAAACAAAATAGTTTTTCAAATTTGATGCATTAGCTCTCAAAAAAAGTTAATATAAATGTTAGCTTAATATATATGTAATAATTACACGATTCTCAGTTTAATACCATACTATAAAATCATGTCTAGACATTGTAGTGATATAGAGAGAACATGCACTCACCCACGCCGACTACTTCTGACGTCCCTATAACAAATATCATCCACTGGACCTTAATATTTTAATTATATAAAAGGCAACAAAAATAAAACAGCACTGTTTTACAAGAACAGTAAGGTAGTGTGCTTTTAGTAAACATACTTACATATTAGTGGGTTTTTTTTTTTTGGGGGGGGGGGTAAAAGATTCCTCAGTGTAGGGTATGTAGTGACGGCGACAGTGGGGGTGGTGGCGACGGCGGCAATGGGGGTGGTGGAGGCGGCTGCTGCTGCGGTGGTGGTGGTGGCCGCCACATTATTATAAAATTCGTCACTGGAAATATTCAAAAATTACATAAAAATACAAGCATTGATCAGAGCCGTGAATATTGTAACCTTTCGAACATCGCCGTGTGGAACATAAAACATGGTGTAGAATGTGGGTTTTTTTAAATCAATTATGACGACAGTGAGCTATAACAAAAATCTTACCTCCACTGGTCGTGCAGCTGCTCGAAATCTGATCGATTCTATAAAAAAGAAGAGAAAAACCCGACATTTATTAGTTTTAACGTGAATGGGATTTTTAAACTCAACTTTTGATGTAAAAATAATTTGGAACCAAACATTACTGATTTTTAAAATGATACATTTTACATGATTTAACTAACTGTAATTTTGCCCAAAATAAAATTTAAATAAATAATGAAAACAGTAAAATTGCTCACGCATTATCGCTGAAGCAGTCCATGGTTATTAGTAATGTGTTACAAAAACATCAAATTTATACCTCCATCGTTGACCCGATTTGTCCTCCTAACCCAGAGACCCTGTCTATATGAACTAGAAACCTTCAAACGTCCTACAAAAATTACCAAACGAGAAAATCTTTCCATAATTGTGGCGCCAATTGTTTTGGGATTTTTTTTTACCATCAATGCGTTTTCTCTCACACGATAGCAAATACGATGAGGAGGACAAATACATTATAACTAAAATATGAACTTGTAAAACTATAGTGCACTATAATAATATTATTAAAACATTATTTACTAAAACATAACCGCATTTTTTAAAGTAAAGGACTTAGTAGGGATCACTAAAATAAAAGAGAAACAAATAGTATGGAATTACATTGTTTAATTAATAAGTTAGACAATCTACCGAAACAACAACCCCGTCTCTTGATGTTAGAATTTGGAAAATGATGTATTTTGTGTGTGCATTAGTTTTCAATGCTGTAGTGTTTCAAGGTGTAATATATGGGACTAATTTTTAGGTCATTCTCCTCCTCGAGTTTTGTTTTTGTGTTTTTTGTCGATCCGCTGCCAAAAATTATCGTCTGCGTGTGAACTTTATCCTCCCGCCAGCTGTGATTCTGTGTTTCTGTGGCACTTCTATAATCGGTAAACTCTTTTGGTGCGAAATTGAGCCAGCGTGAAACATCATGTAATATGATGCGTGTGTACATCGTAAAACATTTCACATAATTGGAGCGAGGGCATTCGCGCTGAGCTGTATAGGATTATAGACTGAAAAACAGGTCGCTGCTTACACGTAACGTTTTTAAAGAGTATGTATCGTCTTTTGGCGTACTTAAAGGGAACGTCAAATTAATATTTTACAACCAAGGAACAATTCACTTTTAGATTTATTAAAAATAAATGTTAAAATGTATACAGCAACCAAAACAACGAATAGCGGTATAACATAATAGGAATATAAGGGGAGGATGTGTGTTTACAGACATCGATGCCGTGAACGTTATGCTCAACGGCTAGAAGGTACTTGTATTATTTGTAGATGGATCGCTTCGCCTTCAACACCATGGTGGATTCTTTCACCAGCAGCGACGACTTAAATACGACGAATACGTGAATTTAAAAATCGTAGAGCTACTATGTTAGGAAATTAAACAATCTGAAGAAGAAGCCGCTGCGATGGAGATGGGACAATCCGAAGAAGCGTTGGAGACTCCTCCTACCCCCGAGGTTGAAAATGTATGGTATCCCTTAACACCTGAGGAATACGAGGAATTGATCAAACTGTGTGACGAACATTGGAATCCAGAATTTGTATTGACGAGGGGAATGGCAACCAGAAGAACCTATGGTTACCTCCAAAGACGACGACGACGTTAAACAGGGAAAATGTCTGCCATGTTCATTTTGCAATGCCACATTCAGAAGAATGCCCGATCTAATGAAGCATAGAATAAAGTGTGCACAGAGATCATCGTCGCCACCATCGCCACTGCCATCTACATCGTCAGAGCCGCCATTGAAACGCCAGCGTACCATCAATCAAGTGAGAGGGATCGGTCCTGTTGCTGCTGCTACCGCTCCAGTGACCACTCAAACACCGTCTACTCCCTGCGAGTTTACAAAGAAAAATTCGAGGACGCACAAGAAAACAACGGCAGTCGATACGACCTACGACATAAAGTTTGACGAGCAGTGGAGAGGGAAAAAAACTCAAATATTTTCAAGACATGTTTCAGGACGTTTTGGAACAAGCTACCATCGATCTACAAGGCAGTGACCTTGGACGGGTGATTGTCCATCACGATGCCCTGAATTCACCGAGTGTCGTACCCCTACAACCACTATCCGAGCTGAATGCTGACGCCATCTTGGGACACATCGAGAAAGTACTCCAGAGCAACGAAGATTTACCACTGGACATATCTTTCAGCATTCAAGTCGGTACCATACGAATCCCGAGAGGTGGAAGATCTGCTACCACACTGACCGATCTCAGTGGACCTGACAATTCGGTGTACATTAAAAGATCACTGGTGGAAAATCGTGAACGACGACGATTTGTGCATGCCCCGTGCCATCGGTGTTGCCTGGCTCAAACTGAATTTCATCTCGAGCAGACTGGCAAGACCTCGTGGGGTAGTCCTTACCCCCAGACACCACTCATCGATTTGATTTTACAATACAAGAAATGCCCTCAATCATTCTATGACCATGTAAGGAAGAGAAATCGAGGAGGACAGAAAAAAACTGGCTCTGAAACTGTGTGAACTGGCAGGAGTACCCACCGATCGTCCATGTAACTTGAACGACATTCCTGCCTTTGAACAAGTCTTGGAATGCCAGATCCTTGTGGTCAGTGCCGAGCTGGGTAATAAATTCCTGAGAGTGGGTGACCAGACGTCACAGGAGCCCAGACTCTTTCTATATTTTGTGGAGCAGCCACGACCCCATTTTCACGCCATTGTCAACATCATAGGCTTCTTTTCGGCGTCCTACTTTTGCCAACATTGTTTGAAACCATATAACGACAAGACACACCATTCCTGTTCTTTGACCTGCATCGTATGTCATAGCCAGAACTGTCCCGAAACCGAAGTCCAGATGTCGTGTCGTCACTGTCACGTGACCTGTCGATCGCCGGAATGCTTTCAACGTCACAAGCAACAAAAGCAAGACAAGAAAGGACGCACCATCCCCTCCTAGTGTGAGAGTTTTTGGAAATGCACCATCTGCAAAGAGATGCTCGACAGAAGCGAGAGGGATCCTAAACTCCTAGGCGAGTAAAACATTGCATTCATCAAAAATAGCCGGCCTCGGTGGCGCAGTAGTTAAGCGATCGGACATAACTTTCAGATGCATTGTTATCTTCATATGCAGAAAGTGCAGATAGATCTTTGCGAAATGCAGGTATTAGTAGAAGAAAAAGTTGTCAACGCATTTTATTTACGGTTATATGGCGTCAGACATATGGTTAAGGACCACACATATATTGAGCGAGAAAACCCACTGTCGCCACTGCATGGGCTACTCTCTTCGATTAGCAGGATAGGATCTTTTATATTCACCATCCCACAGACAGGGTAGTACATACCACGGGCCTTGATATACCAGTCTTGGTCCACTGGCTGGAACGATAGTAGGCTATCAGCAATACAAACTAAAAGAGGAGAAGCCGTCAGAATGATTGAAAGCTATTAAAGACCTTGTTTATTAAATTACATAATAGTTTTAATATCTACTGCTATATTATTATATTAAGTTGAATTCTTTTTTTAACCTTTTAAGCTTTAAGCACGCTGTGCTGTCACAAAACTAAGATATTGGAGTGTGTATCTCTAGGACAAATCCAATATCTCAATGTTAGTGTCAAATGAGAGAGAAGTTGATGAAGTCGACGTGTATTCTGGCGCGAATCCAAAGGGGAGGATACTTGGTTTGTGTATCGCTCCTTCCAAATGCCTACAGACCACAATTAATTTCGCTATATGTTTTTATATAGCCTTAGTGGGTGTTACATTTTATTAATATCAGCAGGCCCGTTTAGTTTTGTGTGTACCTATGTGTGCCTGGAGGACACATACCCTAAAAAGGACAAACACACCTTCTAAACCTGGCTGGAGTTATCCCATTTTACACCAAAAAAAACGTTACTTTTGCACGGGCCGAAATTACCACAAACAAGTCTTCAGTGTCAACAAGTTACACATGTTTACAAACTGCATGCTCACCCCTGTAACTTCAGTCAACTAGTTGCCCCTTTATAGCTGTCTACCATGAAATAATCACAGTCAAACAGCAGACTACTTGCGCGGACAAATTTCTGGACAACCAAATGGGAAGATAACTGTAATTTGAGGCCAAATTCGAAGTGCTCCGAAATATTCAGTGTTTGAGAGCTGACCTGAATACAGTTTGCATTCGTTAAGTTTTAGTCGAGAACATGTAATATTTTTTTCAGCTCGATATTTCTTTGACAATACATATATAGTTAATGTTAGTGCACTTTTAACTAAATCAAATGTAGGTGCCCACTTTAAATGTTGGATCTCCTGCCTGAACATTGGAGTTTCCTTTTAAACGTTGCACCCCTCCTCTAGAAAAAAAGTCGCACCCCTTTTACTTCATCCACTGGATCTGTTATGGCCCACTCTCGTGATATCTGGTACAAAGATTCGATCCTAATACCTACGAGCCTTAAGATGGCTTAACCACTGTACCAATGTGGTTACCTATTACATTTAAACCTACCTCCTCCATTTCTGTTACAAAGATACGGAAACCGCCACAAGTTTCATAATCCAACACAGTAACCGACCATGGACAGTATGTAATCCAACTTTGACCCCCAGTGACCCCTCTCAGGCATCGTGGTCGACATCCACATCGATACCATCTTCAACATCTTGCTGTCGTGACAGCTGAAGATGTTCCTCTGTGTCTTCGTTTTTCTTCATTGCAGATGGCGGTTTTAAACGTCTAATGACAGCGAAGCAACGTTACAATGTGCCCCAACCAGCACCATTTATCGAAGCGTGGCCATATATACTCTTCGGAGCGAGAAGAGACGTACACGGTTTCACATCTCTACTTGCATAGAAATAATAACGACGAGGTCACGAGTCTGTAGTCGGTTAGATGTTGTTATTTTATCTCCAATATGGGTAGGTATATTAGTCTATGATACAGACCTGGATTTTGGGTGGTTTTTTTAGGTTTGACTACCAAATCGTGGGACAAAACTCCTTTGTGATTTATATGTGATGGACATTTCAAAAACCCAGTTAAATATGAAAATGGCGGCCTTTTTTTTCTTTTGATGACGGTAATTTTGTTTATAAATTAGCATTTATCAGATATTAGCCTTTTCTTCAAAAATGGCCGTGGTCATGCAAAATAAGTTGATTTAATATTGCGCAGTAATGTATTTTTTCTATGTCATAATATATATTTTATAGCATTGTGTTTATATGTTAAAATACTATTTGAGAAACTAGGCATGATTTTTTTTTAAGTATCTTTTTTGTTTATACACTGATTGCAAAAGAAAATGTATATATAAAAATGTAAAGAAGATAAAGTGTTTAGTTTTTCTTAATCAGTGTAGCCCATTGTTCTTTAGAAAATAGAATCACTATGTATGGGAAATGTATAATGTTATTCCCAATACTTTTGAAATCATGGATGCTAGGCCTATTCAAAACTCACTGATATAAGGGGTAGGGATAACTCACTGATATAAGGGATAGGGATAACAACAAAAATTGTTTTTGTTTATAAGCTGATTGCAAAGGAAATCTGTATATAAAAAAAATTCAAGAACAAAAAAGTTATATATTTGTTTAATCTGTGTAGCGCATAGTGTTTCAGAAAATAAAATGACAATGCATAAGACATATATATTGTTATCCCCAGTACTTTGAAATCAAGACTGTCAGTCATTTTTGTTTGGTATGGTACAGGGATTAACGTGTACATTCAGAGCAAGCTGTTTTTAGCCACGGCTGTGATGTGCACAGGTACCGACCTCGGCCGGCTTCTCTGTTCAGGATAGGAAAGGGTTGGGGTGGGTATGAGAAGGGTCCGCCTGCACTGCCAGACGTATCCAAAACTCACTGATATAAAGGGTAGGGATAACCAATTTATATTTGTAATCACTTGTATTCTTTTTATGATAATGAACATTTGCAAGATGTTATCAAAGTAATAACCCTTTACGTTTATCAGTGGACTAGATTCGTGTAATGATGCAACGATGATCAAATCCAAGATGGCGTAATTGTTTTGCGGGAAAACAAAAATATTGTTTTCTAGTTAACTCGTGGCATTCTAAATCATCACTTCTTTTTAAATTGCTTGTAATAAAATGTTATTTACCTCTATTACAGATCCTAATAATATGGTCTGAATTTTATAGCGTGATTGGATCTTTATGACGATATGCTCTCACTTTGTTATACACCAAGTACAGAAGCCTAACAGTTTAATTTTTCGTCACTTAAGGTCTTCCTATTGTGATGAGCATTAGCAAACAATTGCAATTACCCTTTATTAACGTACATCAGGCATTTTCCTGTGATATGATGTCTGGATGAATTACAAGATGACATCCATATTGGCATGCTTGTAATAAAAGCTATTTATCTCTATTACAGATACTAACAATTTGGAATGCATTTTTAGCATTCGAATTCTGATGGTGATACTGTTTGACTGAAATTGTGTTCAACCTTTTGAAGCAACAGTTCTACAGTGCTACATCTTAGTCACTTCTGGTATTTATGCGACAGTGGAATTTGACAAGAAGTGAATACACTTTATCAGGGTTTCTGGAATTGAATATGTACAATGTGTATGCTGAATGCAGCCGCAGTCAACAGTGGATATGCAAGACCTCCCACAAAACGAAAATTGATTAGGAATAGGAAATTAATACAGTAATAAAATGCATTAATTTTGTCAAACGGTCAACTTAAAAAAAATGACATCTGCAAAGAAATATTGGGATATGGGGCCATACGGATTTTACACTCAGGCAGAAACCCTGAGGTTGAAATCGGTATGCTAAAGCCATTCTGATAAATCCATGTTGGCTGGCAAAAATGAAATAATAGTCAGCTGATGGGGTCTGACTCACTGAAAACAACTGAAACGGTTTGTAATGCAATGTTATTTATCTCTATTCGAGATTCTGCCAATTTGTTCTGAATGTCTTTGGTAAATTATTATTGTGTCATATGTTTGAATCCATATTTTATATTGATCATCTGCAACCTGTTCATACACCTTGGAGGTCAGCTAAAACCATTTTGGCGAATCGCTCTTTGGCAATCCCCACAAGTCTCTAAACGCTTGATTCCATGGATGCAGTAGGAACACAGGTATGTGCAAGATTGGCTGCGACTTCGGATTTTACACTTTCAACTACAGTGTAATGTTGTTTTTTCATTGTTAATACAAATCTAGACCAACTATTCTCTCAAGGAGGATCAACAACTCTGTAAGTCCATTTTCCAAATGATTTGTAGCAATACTTGGGCACTGTGGAAATGCTAGATAGGTTCCGTCGAAGATACTTGCTATGATTACAATATATTTAACAAATGACTGTAAAGGTGAACGGCCCTCGGAGTTCAGATTTATCAGCAGTGTCCTGGATTAAGCTGTCGTTGCTATTACTGCCATCAGTTTACTCAAGTGCTGTGTTCTAATGTTGATTTTATCGTGTACCATGCACTTTATGTTTGAAATAAAATTATCTTTCCCAACATTGGAATCAATCATTGATGATATCTGTTACGGAGTGAAAGGTCCAGATGATTGTCATCTTCTTCTTACAATAACCCGTTGAACAGATTTGATAACCAGTTAATCTGTCCAGTGATGCAGAACGAAACCAATAGTCTGTTTGTCTTTGACATCATCTAGTGCGAAATAAAGGCAATCAGTATATCTGAATCTGTTTGTGCTTGGTTTAAAACATGACTATCTACCTTCAAGTGATCATGGAGCATATCAATGAAGCCAACATTACGTAGCGATGCTATTAATGAACATTGCCCAGTTCCGATCTTCTATGGACGATTATAAGTCTGATTTTATTACTGAGGTAACAATTTGATTTAATTTTCGTTACTCTAAGATGCTTTTTTGTAAGAGTTGCATTTCCACCAATGTAGTTAAGGTATCTCACCACTATTGATTATACACTGGTGACAGTACAAATATAAAGCCAAGCACTG
>JAECMU010035346.1:2757-17608 GCA_016106625.1 Dracogyra subfuscus
GACAGACAGAGAGAGAGAAAGAGAAAGAGAAAGAGAGAGAGAGAGAGAGACAGAGACAGAGAGACAGAGACAGACAGACAGAGAGACAGAGAGAGACAGACAGACAGACAGACAGACAGACAGACAGAGACAGAGAGAGAAAGAGAAAGAGAGAGACTCTTGTTAGCTACACGTTCAGAATTTATCAATAAAATTAACGACTGTATCTTGAACCCCACCGTCGTAAAGAATACTCGCGAACACTGTTGTCCCCTGAGAACGGTTAATAAATGAAGTTTAAGAAAACAATTATCGATATTTGCCGTTGAACAACAGAAATCCCTGGTCGAGGGCGCCCCACAGATCTCAGTGTAAAGTCTGTAATTTATAGCGACATCTTTGTAAGCCAAGGAACTATATTTTCTCAACAGCAATTAGAGAGCAATAGATTTATAGAACTTTGTTTCACATTTAATTTTAAAATCTTTAAAGGGACATTTCCGAGTTTGCTGCATTGTAAGATGTTTCCGACTAATAAAATAGTTCTACGATTAAACTTACATATTGAATATATTTTCTTGTTTAAAATATCAGTGTCTGCATATTCAATGTGTTTCTGGTCGTCTTAATATTTGTAAGAAGCCCAAACTGGATTTTGTCTTCAAATAATTTCGTACGTACGAAAAAATATTTTTTAGGAAATAAAATGGAAATTAACCTAGTAAAATATTGACATATCTATGACATGTGCGTGACGTATAATTAAGGTTGATGGGGTTCCCTTTATTAATTTTCATAAACATCGGCTGGGGTTGATCCCCGTTGATAGGGTTATTTCTCGTTCCAGTTATTGCACCACGACAGGCATATCAAAGGCCATGGTATGAACTATCCTGTATATGGAATGGTGCATATAATATTATCCCTTGCTACTAATGGAGAAATGTAGCGGGTTTGTTCTCTAAGACTACCGTTATATATTAAAATTACCAAATGTTTATTTTAAACAACTTTCTGTGACAATGTTTGACATAACATGGGCTCTAGTGGTGTCGGTAAATAAAACACATTTTTAACTTTCTGTGAACAGTTTTCTGTAGTAGTCTACCATAATCCCAACACACGCCTTATTGTGTTTCTAAAAACAAAAATTTATATAATTTAGAGCATTTTAGAATGACAATCTAAAAACAAACAAGTTAAAGGGACATTCCTGAGTTTGCTGCAATGTTTAAGATGTTATCGACTGACAGACATTTTTTAACGATTGTAATTATAGTATATATCAAATATATTTTTCATCGTGAAATATTAGTGGCTGTATATTAAACGTGTTTCTCATTGTTATTCTATTTGTACTTGGTTAAATTTCATTTTATTTTCTAAAATATATTTTTTCGTACGTACGAAATTATTTTAAAACGAAATCCAGTTTGGTCTTCTTATTAATATTAAGATGACTAGAAACACATTGAATATACAGACACTGATATTCTAAACATGAAAATATATTTAATATGTAATTTTAATAGTAGAAATATTTTATAAGTCGGAAACATCTTACAATGCAGCAAACTCAGGAATGTCCCTTTAAAGAAGAGATGATTAGGTCATTTAATAATGCAGAAACCCCGTTTTACATACAATTTTGAATTAATGTCCAAACGCTTAAAAGTTCGATCTAGATGTCTGTTTATGGCCTCGTTAAGGTTTGGGTGCACAGAGGTAGAGCCTAGATGTATTGAATCTCGCCAAGAAACCCTCTAGAGTCAGTAGATGATATAGCTGGGCGGAAACAGAGATCCGTCCAGACAAGAAAGAGTCAGACAAGGTGATCATGATTTGTATCGTGATGCGGACGGGCCCGGCTCCGGCAGGTGCGAGATGACAAACCAATACAATAATTTAAAAACCACCCAAAGTAAAGGCAAGAAAAGTTCTGTAGAGGCCATCCCTGGGCCCCGTTCACCGACATAATTGTAGCTAAGGTTAAATGTAGTTGTTTGCAGTCACGTGCATCGTGTTAACATTGAAGTACGTTTATTATACAAAAGACAGACTGGTTTAGTCATTCTAATTACACGAGCTACAAAATAAGTCCATTTGTGTGTTTATCAAGATTTCTGATTCTTAGTAAGCAAGGTATCACTAGTAAGTGCCGTGTGTGGTGATACGAATTTGACGATCTACTAGTAAATGGATGACACGATATTACATAGTCTTGACTTTGAATCACAATTATGAATTGACGTGAGTGGTTTCCGAATATCATTTTGACAAGGCTAAAACTCATAATCAAAGGTATAGAGTGTGATATTGTAAGCATTCGTAAGGTCAGTGTAAAATAAATGATGAAATATTAATCATTGACCTGTTAATATATATTATAATAACTGTTGGCGAAAATACGTGGATCTAACATAAACCGCTAGATGTCGATATGGTCACCTCTGACTGATGAATTAATCATCGGATGTTGATGTCAAACAGTTGGTAATTAGGACTCATAGTCTTCAGCAAAGCAGAGGATCTTTTATAGGCATTTTACGTAAGACAGTTTAGCACATACCACGGCATTTGATAAAACAATCGTGAGGCGCTGGTTGGGACGGGGAAAACAGCTAGAGAATGGGGTCCACTGAGATGGTTCGATGTAAGCAGTGTGCTATACCGACTGAGCTAGATCCCGCCCCTGTCGATGACCCCTACCTTGATATTACATAACAAGAAGATTTTATGAAATAGGAAATACCGATATGTATTTTTCTTTCAACTTCCGAACCGGCAGGTGTATATCCTACAAACAGGAATTGTATTTGGATCGATTAGTGAATCTAATTTGTTTACTTGGTCTATAATGATATGTCTTCGTTGGTAAACAACACAGTGCCCGCCTGATGCGCGGTCGGTCTAGGATCGATCCCCGTCAGCTAACCACTGGGTTTTTTCTCGACATAACCATATGTCCGACGCCGATATAACCGTAGTTAAAATGTGTTGAGTGCGTCGTTAACCATAACACAAAAATGTAAACAACACACCCTCTCTTCAAGTTAATTCCCAATCATCGTCACGGTAAGAAATGCTTTTAAAAGCTTACATAATTTCATTTGAATGTTATTGTTTTTCTTAATCATTTTCTTAATTATGTTTTTTTTTTTTTTTGTGGGTTTTTTGTTTGTTGTATTTTTGTGTTTTTTTACTCCAATCAGGAATGTAGCTCAAATTCATCACAATGTTATTATGTCACTGATTATAGTAAGACTGGACTAAAACTATTCCAAATAACAAACAACCCCCATCACCATCACCATCACCATCCCACCTCATTCCACCCCACCACTCAAGTTGATGGTATCTTTTGGCGCCTGATCTGTACATAACCATTTCATTTGTACTGACACATGAACCACGATTTCGTCATTGGCTGGGAATCAAGGCAGGCAAACATTGCTCCAAACAACACAAGAATTCGGTGACCTAACCAGAATTATTCTGCTGGAATGCCCTTTTATGGTTTGACACAATCAAAATACCCGATTGTCGGCCTTGAACAATTACCCCACTTCGCCAACAGATGACTTACAAGAGTTCCAGAATACCTGAGTGTCTGTGGTTTTTCGTTATTGTGAAACAGAAAGCAGGGAAACAATTGCTCACTGCAACAATCAGTAATTAATTGTTTGACGAAGTCGACGACTGGCAAGTAGTTCTTGTCCAGCCGGAGTGGAATTTAGCTCAGTCTGTTCAGTGCTCGCGCCAATGGTGCTTGCGTCGCAGGATCGAACCACCTCGGTGGATCCATTCCACTGATTGTTTTTTCTCTCTTTTCAGCCAGTGTACCACAACTGGTCAAAGGCATGTGGTATTTTTTTGTTTCTTGTCTGTGAAAACAATGCATATAAAATATATCGTGCTGCTTTGGGAAACAAAATGTAGCAAGGTTTGTCTGATGAATACGTATCAGAATTATTAAATGTTTGACACCCAATAGCCGATGATTAATTAATGTGTTCTAGTTGTATCGTTAAACAAAACTAACTAACCTTACGTATTGTCCAGCCGTAAAACAGGACAGAACAGATAAGAAATTCAGGTGTGAAGGTTGATGTTTCGGGGGAGGGTCGGACGGATCCCACTGATGAGGTTAAAACACTTTTTTCCAGTGTAGTATTAAGCTATTCATATAGATGTCAGTGAAAATGAAGACAAATGGGTCGGCAAGATTCATATTCGAACCCCCACACCTCAGGTCCAGATCACACTACGCCCCTGACGTTCAATACAGTCTCAGAACATCAGACCGTGGCACACTTTTTCTCAACAACGATGATACTCCGTTTATTCATTCATATCATCTTATTTTCGTGCTTATATCCAATTAAGGTTCAAACATGCTGCACACATCTCAGCTATCTGGGCTGTCTGACCAGGACAGTGAGTCAGTTGTTAGTTGATTACTGGTTAGTGAGAAAGAAGAGAGTGTAGTGGCCCACCGAGTCCTTAAGAACTCGCTCTGGGTTGGAGCCGGTACCGTACTGCGAACCCTCTGCCTACCAGCCTGTAGTATGATGGCTTAACCACGACGCTATCGAATATGTTGGTACAGCTGCAATGCGCTGTAACGTTGTTAAATTCTGGCTTATAACTAAATTATAAATTAAATTAAAACAGGAGCTACGCAAATTCATCTCAATAAACAATTATGAGGAGTCCCATGGGTAAAACCTACATCTTTACAATAGATTAAGAACTGCATTTTGTTAAATATTAGGAAAATAACAGAGTTCTCAGTTCTAAGTGCATCTGGTAAAACTACACAGTAAATGACTCCCAACTTCACAACACAGGTACACCAAATAACAACTCCGAGTCCGAGATTCTATGCATGGTTATGTTACATAATTCCCATAGCGCCCCTTGATTTGGTGTTTGGAGGGTACCTGTCCTTTCCAGCACCAAAGTCAAAACAGAATCCTACTGTTATTACACTAGTTTAGTTAACTAAATTATAGTTACATCATTTGCTTCAATTTTACGTGTACCCAGTATTATAAGTTATATATTGATGAAACTGATCCTCGTATGATAGCACCAACGTCAGTTTTTAGTTTAATTAAGAAAAACAATGCAAACTGTAATCGTTCTGTTAATCTTTAATTGCGTAATTTACGTGACGTAAAGCTTTGAACCGCGTTTTCTCGGTTTTTGAAGTTATGCCAAGTTGTAGATTTTATTGTATTTATTCATGATGTAACTTTTATGACCGATGTGAGACCTTAATAAACAATGTTCTTGTCTATCTGCCAGTTTTGTCTGTGAAATTAATACCCATTGTTTTAAAACATGGCATAAAATATGTTGACGATGGTACAAAGATGTTGACGATTGTAGCATTTTCTCGCTATCTAACATTATGCCAAGTTGTAGATTTTATGATATTTGACCATGTTGTAATTTTTATAATCGACGTGAGACCTTGATAAACTTCTCTTTTTTTGGCGGTCATTCTGGTTTGTCCTAAAAATCGATAACCGTTCGTCTAAAACATGGCTACAAAGATGTTGACGATTGTAGCTTGTTACACCTAATTAAAGCAAAGCGAAATGGTTTCCTATTCCTCTTCTGTTGAATTTCACTGACCACAGAAGTCGTTCGGTTAACTTTCATTCTTAAACATGACTACAAAAGACCTTTGACGGTTACAGGCTTTGTTACACAGACGTGCACCACATTCAATTGTACGTCTATTAATCTGCTTAATCACATTTTGAGTAAATAATCCAATATCGGGCTCGTCTATCAAGTTGATCTCCTGGGATTAATGTTCACTGGCGAAAAGGAAATGGTCCACAGTGAGCATGAAGAGGACAATTTGGCCACATTAAGTGGAGGTCACTCGTTAGATCCGGCACGGTCCCCCAGCCTGGATGGTGCGCTCAACTGGCGGTGGAAAACACCAACTCGATAACTGCTGGGTTAACTGCAGGTTCAGTTGATAGATGGGATATTTGGAGTTCGGTTCAAATGTCACATTATGTGCAAAAGATTCGAATGGTGCTGAAATAATAAATCTGAAACCCCCACACACCCTCTAATGGTGTTCAAATGTAGCTTAGTAAGTCGTGTAATATGCTAGATGAATGATGTATTCCGAGTCGTTTGCCAAAAATAAGATGTTAATATTCTTACAGCGAGGGGCTGTCCAACAGTTAAGACAGTCGTTTAGTATTGAGCCTACAACCCGCCTCCTGAACCGCCATTGAGCTATTTAATACCTTAAGAATTAAAAGACACTCTCCGAGTTCTTCCATTGTAATGTATTTCAGACTAACAGAATGTTTTTGATGACTACATTTATATATTCAATATATTTTCGTGTTTAGAATGTCAGTACGTGTATGGACAAACAACCTGGTTGTTGTCGTCCTAATGTTTGTAATAGCCCAAACCCGATTTTATTACATACACGTACTATAGTGACAAAGACATTTTCAGTGATATAAATTTCTCTTTTATAT
This sequence comes from Dracogyra subfuscus, assembly GCA_016106625.1. Lineage (NCBI taxonomy): Eukaryota > Metazoa > Mollusca > Gastropoda > Neomphalida > Peltospiridae > Dracogyra > Dracogyra subfuscus. The sequence goes on from JAECMU010035346.1 coordinate 9,258, forward strand.
GTGCGTCTGGACCGGAACTTGTAAATGGGGAATTCCCATTTTAGGTATCACTTACACAGATGTCACCTGCCATTGAAACCCATGTTAAATTGTCCAACTTCAAGCGAAGATTGCCAATAGAATGGGTTCTCGTTGGCACTAACAACATACACCATTGGGAACATACATTATATAAGCATTTATTTTCACTCCAAAATTGAGAATATTTCCGTCTCAATGTTTGCTATAAGATCGCATCTGGCTGTAGTACCGGTCCGAACAGGTCGTTCATTAACCGATTCACTTCGGCTGTCACTTTCGCTGTATACCTATGTCCCAAAAGGTCGATGCACAATATTACAAAATAACATCGACAAAATACAGCCAGAAGGCTTATCGTTAAACATACATATTGTTTTAGTTATTCACCATTTCCTAGAAGTGAATATGTGAACCATAGCGTGTGTTACTATTAGGAACTATAGGTTGCATAGTACCAAAGAAGAGAGTTCCGTGTCAGAGTTCGACGTGCACCGTCAAATATTTACAGAGTAATAGCAGCTGTGGATGTGCTTGGTAGTAATATGTGACATTGATTATTTGTGCAAATACTGTTATCCATTGACAATAAATAAATTCACTTTTATTTGTTATACAGTTGTTATGCAGTATATACCAAAGGTTGAAATTAATGCGGGGTACCCCCAAAAATGGAACTGCAATTTTCAGCAAAAATAAAGGCTGCTATTAAAAACATTAAATCTCTTAAATGATACGAACCCCCCCCCCCCATTTTCTTGCAGGTAGGTTTGATGTGAGGCCGGCCCCTGCGTCCAAGACAGGCGTGCGCTACAACAGCTTGTTCTGAATGTGCACGTAAAATCCTATGACATGACATAAATTCATGCATTAAATAGGAAACGAAACAACGATTGTGAAGTTCTGTAAATTTATCTCCAAATAATTTTGTATGTACAAAAATATATATAGAGGTGCCCGTTAGACCAAGTTCGACTGTATATATACAACGAAACAAAATAAAAAGTTACTGATACAAGCATTAGTACACGAACGCAAACACTTTGTTCTAAACAAGGAAATGTATTGTCTATGTATGTTTAGTCATCACACAGGCTCTGTTAGTTGAAAACATCTTACTATAGTTTCAAACGAAAGACAGTCCCTTTAAGACAAATGTTGAGTAAAAGTCTACAACCTTGTGTATAAATTACCAACGGACTATTAAAGGGACATTCCGGAGTTTTCTGCATTGTAAGATATTTCCGACTAATAAAATATTTCTACGATTAAACTTACATAATAAATATCTTTTCTTGTTTAGAATATCAATGTCTGTATATTTAATGTGTTTCTGGTCGTCTTAATATTTATAAGAAGCCCAAACTGGAATTCGTCTTCAAATAATTTCGTACGTAAGAAAAACATATTTTGAGAAAATAAAATGAAAATTAACTTAATACAAATATTAGAACGATCAGAAACACGTTTAATATAGAGTCACTAATATTCTAAACAAGAAAATATATTTAATATGTAAGTTTAATCGTAGAAATAATTTATTAGTCGATAACATCTTAAAATATTACAGCAAACTCTGGAATGTCCCTTTAAGAAACCAAGGAACTAAGACAGGCTCTAGTCGTTAACAACCATATAACTAAGATCTGCCTGGGCCCCCTTCCACGAAGCAACCTTAGCCCTAAGATTACCTCAGGCGCATAGCTACCCATGCACTTAAGTCGATCTTAGGGCTAAGATCGCTTCGTGGAACGGGGCCCTACAAAAGGGTTAACAACCAAAGAACTGCGACTAGTTTTAAGGGTACACTGATTGGAATTGGGGAAAAAAGGGTCAGCAGGTTAGTGCGATATAGGCCTAAACAAAAGAATGTAAATCTATGCAAAAAATGATTCAACTAAATGTACGGAAGGTAAAGAATTCGTATAACATTTAAACGGTTTCTAGAAGTAATTCAGCAATTTCTTTTCTATTTGTTCTCTGCTTTTTAGTTCATGTCTGAAACATGGATTTGAATTGTTTTGACACGACAGTACTTGAACATTATTAATTAATAAAATACAGACCCCCACTCCCACTCCCTCCCCCCCCCCCCCTCCACCCCTCCACCCCTCCACCCCTCGTGCCACTCACCCACTCTTCAAGTCATACATATGTAAGTAAAATCAGATTTTTAAAAGAGTTATTGGTGACATTTCCCGGACTTCGCCATAGAATAACAATCGTGATGCGTCTTGATGAATATTTATCAACATTTTAAACTTATTTGATATCATGGAATTAAAGCAAATACTTAAAACGTTTCATCCATCTGAGGTCGCCCATCTGAGAGGTGGGTGATAACGGAGTTTGGTACGAGAACGAGTTATGTGTCGGCACGATCGCCACCACCGCCGACATCCCGCTACTCCGTTCTTCTGGCGTGATTGAAAACCAAATACTTGGAATTGTAACGTTAGAAGATCAATGGTTTGTACGTTGTGCTTTCCTCCATCGAATCGCGAGCACGAACACGGGTGCAGTCTTTTCTTCTTTGGTGAACGACGAAGCACAGACGTCGTTAGATGTTCAATAGACCAATTATTACCGCAAAGTGCTTTTTTGTTGCGTTGCTTTTCTAGTTAAACCTATTTGCATGTCTTTCATGATTATTTTCCCAGTCAGCCGACTTTTCCTAGCTAGCGCGCCTCAAACTCGATGCCTTAAAATGCCATCATGCTAATTGCATTTGACTTCCAAAAGAGTAGCCACGAATACTTGCAAAACAGAGTTCCTTTCCATCGGGGCTCTGCCATTTGTATCTTACTATGTGTAGTACGACGGGGAGCTACCTTTCAACCTTGTCACTCAGTTAAAGAACACGGTTAACATCTAAAAGGCGTGCCTATTTCTAATCCTTTCTATGAACACAAAATTCGATCTGTTTAATTCCGAATATCCTTAAGAGGTCAGAGGTTGTGGTCCGGGAAGAAGTCTTCGAACCGTCAGGATATATACAACTGAAACCACAAGACAAAACAAATAATGCATTCGGTGAGGCGAGATGTTAAACCTTCAGTGGTTTTGTTTTTGTTTTTGTTTGTTTAACGACGCACTCAACACATTACAATTACAGTTATATCGGCGTCGGACATATGGGCACTGTACCACTGGGCTATGCTGCCCGCTACCTTCAGTGGATGTAACTTGATTCATATATACGGTATTAGACAGTTAAAGAAATGACATATTCAGATCTGGCATACTAAAAGCCGTGGCATGTGCCGTCATGTCTGTTGGGGAAAGTACATACAAAAGAATAAACTGAAACAGCACAATATATTTTACGACCCCACTAGCGAACATTGATTGTTTATCTTAACATCGGCTACTGGACGTCAAACATATGGTCATGCTGACACTGTTTATTTTTAGAGGAAACCCACTGATGATGATGAATCTGATGATAATGAAGATAATGAAAAAGTAGGGTTTGTTTTTTTTTTTTTTTTTTTTTTTTGGACTAGACACTCGTCATATTTTATTTATGGTTTTATTGGCGTTATACACATTGATAAGGACAACAAAGATTACAAGAAATAAATAAAGCAACAAGGGATCTTTTATATGTATATAGACAGGACAGTACATACCACAGCATTTAGTATACTAGTTGTGGGGCACCGCCACCACCACCACCCGCCACACCGCCACCCGCTGTCGCCACTTCATGGGCTACTCTTTTCGATTGGTAGCAAGGGATATTTTATATGCACCATCCCATAGACAGGAAAGCACATACCACGGCCTTTGATATACCAGTCGTGATGTACTGTCTGGAGAGAGAAATAGCCCAATGGGTCCACTAACGTGGATCGATCCTAGACCGACTCCGCATCGAGCGAGCGCTGTACCACTGGGCTACGTCCCGCCCCTCGTGTGACAAGGTATTGGCATTAAAGACTACAGCTTTACTAGTGACAGTGTCAATTTGACGTTATCAATATTTGCATCAGAAACGGGTAAAAATAAAACGCGGCTCACCGAGCACCCACAAATCCAACGTGGCATGCTCCTGATTAAACATATAATAACAGTTTGGAAGCTTCTGTCCCATTCCTCTTGGAGAGCGGCGCCTAATTCAGCCAGGTTGGTTGGTTAATGTTCTTGGATATTTTGTCCGATGATGTCCCACATGTGCTCAATGGGTGAAAGGTATGGGATTAGGGCTGGCCACGGTAGTGTGGTGGTGGTCTGTTGTTGCAGATACGCAGTGACCAGTAGACCCCGGTGAGCAAGGGCACTGTCGTCCTGAAAACCAAACTGATGTCCAGCATGATGTGCGAAGGACACAACGATCGGTGCAAGGATGTTGTCACGGTAGTACTTCCCAGTGACCCTCCTATGAACAATATGCAGCTGGGTTCTGGCAGTCATAGTGATGCAACCTCACACCATAACGGACCCTCCTCCAAATCGGTCATGAGGACGAACGTTGACGTAGCGTTCATTGGGACGTCTCCATACACGCCGTCGTCGATCATGGGAGTCTAGTGTGAATCTGGACTCGTCTGAAACCACTACCTGAGCCCAACGCCTGTTAGCCCAATGTCTACAATGTGTACACTATTGACGTCTGGCAGCAATATGTCTCGCAGTCAAATGTGGGGTAACGTAGGGTCGACATGCGTGGATGTTACTTCTTTGAAGTCTGTTACAAATAGTCTGACCAGACATTGTAACGCCAGTTGTAATACGGAATTCTCTTGCGATTTGATAGGCTGACTAACCTCGATTCCTCAACGTTTAAGTCCTAATGATGCGGTTCTGAACCGGAGTTGTTTCCCTTGGCCGTCCTGAACAGGGACGATCATCCACATTTCTGGTTTGTCCATATCGGGCCCACAATCGGGTAATGACTGATTGTAACACATTAAGTCTACGGGCCACTGTTCTCTAGGTGGTGCCAACTTGGAGCAATACCTACAGGCATGAGATGTTCCCGCCGTTAAAAACGTCGCATTGTTGAAAAGTCACACAATGTTGTAAAGAATGTGACATCAAGGTTATGATTTAGTGTTGTGGTAACAAACAAGAAAGAATATTGCCACAGTGTACACACAACGTACACACAAACCAAGTCTTCAATTTCAAATCACACCCGTCGCACGTTAACGTTACGTCCACAATGGGGATGATGATGATGAAGTTCACTACAGTCAGCTTTTGTACAAGTGTCTTCAATAGCAAGGAAAATTGTGGTTAATAAGAAAAATTAGAGACATTTTTCTATGAGTGTTTCAATTCCCATGTCAAAATGTTATCCATGTTAATGTGGTACCACCAACGCAAGTTAAAGGGACATTCCTGAGTTTGCAGCAATGTTTAAGATGTTATCTACTAACAGATACTTTTTAACGATTGTAATTAAATATCAAATATATTTTCATGCATAAAATATTAGTGGCTGTATACTAAACATGAGTTTGATCGTTCTAATATTTGTACTGGGTTAAATTTCGTTTTATTTCATAAAATATATTTTTTCGTACGTATGAAATTATTTGAAGAACGAAATCCAGTTTGGGATTGTTACAATATCAAGACGACCAGAAACACATTGAATATACAGACACTGATATTCGAAACAAGAAAATATATTAAATATGTAAGTTTAATCGTAGAAATATTGTATTAGTCGAAAATATCTTACAATGCAACAAACTCAGGAATGTCCCTTTAAGTCCCCATGATGTATTGTTAACAAGGGATGCGGGGGAGAGGAGAATGCGTGCGTATACATTCCAAGCCATTCGTGCCCAAATTCAAGTCGCAAAATGTATAAGATCGCATTATTTTCTTTGTAGATATTGCTGATAACAATGGTTGTTCATGGAACACCTTGCGATTAGGCACTAAGGTGGGTATTCGCTGAGAGATAGAGGTGGGGACGGGAGTAAAAAAAAACCCACAACAAAACAAAACAAACAAAGAAAGAACTTCGCAATATTAATACAGTTCACTATATCGCTCAACAAAAGTTAAATTAAAGTTTGTTTTGTTTAACGACACCACTAGATTTATTAATCATCAATTGGCTACTGGATGTCAAACATTTGGTAACTTTGACATATAGTTGTAAAAAGGAAGCCCGCTACATTTTTCCATATGCACCATCCCACAGACAGTATAACATATACCACGGTCTTTGATATAGCAGTCGTGGTGCACTGACTGGAACGGGAAATAATCCAAACGAGCGCTTCACTATTGGGTTATGTTCCGCCCCGTGTATAATGGAGAGGGTCCAGGCGTTTGTACTAGTCCCTAGGGATTCAGCATAACATGTACGGTTATTTTTTTATGCCATGCTGTTAGGCCATTTCTTCCTCATATCGTAAGAAACTCGACACGTTGACATTTGTCAGTCGCATTTTGGGTTTGTAATTACAACAAAAACAACGAAAATCGTTAGTTAATTATGCATACGTGTAAGCGGGGACACGCACCGTGCAGTTAGTGGATACTGCTACTGGTATATATCCGGAGTGATTTCACTCAAACACACACACAAACACATTTATCTCAATACTTGTGAAATTAGATATAACGATTCCTGTGTATCGGTGCGCCGCACTCACAAACCAAACTGTCTCCAGCTCCGTGTTCAGCGAAAGCGGACGAAGCTATCTTAGCGCTAAAATCGCCTGATATACATAAGGTAGTTATGCACTTAAGGCGATTTTAGCGCTAAGATCGCTTCGTAAAATGGGGCCCTGGTCCCCAAAGAAGTCATTAGGTTTAACCCGATGCGCATAAACAAGTTTAACGAACGTTTTTCTGCTCGGTCTGTCTGAACTCAGGTAGGTGTTATAAAGGGAGATAATTCATTTTTAGTATGACAGGAAAGCGTCACACTTGTGGTCGTGGTGGTGTTGGTCGCAGCTGTACTAGCGCTCACCAAACACAATAAACTTAAATAACTTGCTAATTGCGACCACCAAAAATGTATTTCAGTATAATTGTCTTATTTCCAAACAAATGGTTTAAAAATCTTATATTAATAAAGATCTGATTATAACATATCTCAAAATACAAAAACTTTAATGTATTTTGGAAGACTTTTTTTTTATAAATAGGATTTTAATTTTATGCAGCTTCAAACAAGTGTTTCACAAATATAAGAATATTGTCCAAAAAGAAAGAATAACAAAAATAGTCTTTGGTAATACATGCGTTAGACCCTAATATGAAGATACGTTAATACCCAGAGTTTGGAAAAGTAGTTTGAAATTAAACGTCTGTTATTAATCACCTATCACAATAATATATTAAAACATTAAAAATTAGTACCCTTTATAAATACACATTTTATTTTACGTTTATATGTTTTAAAATAATTAATTTTGAAGATATATATGCTGTTATTTGTTTAAAACTATCAGTTAAAATCCATAAAGAACTGTTGTTTTTCAGTAGTGTTTTCTGTTTAATTGAATTTCGCTAAACTACTTAAGTCGGTGAGAATTAATAAATATTTAGATACACTCAACGACAAAAAATACATCGAGTATTGGGTGTCAAATGTAATCTCATATAGAAGAACGGTTTACATTCATTTTACATTTATAAATTCTGTTTGTGGTTTACACATTTTAACATTTACAAATTTTGTTTGTGGTTTATACATTTTAACACTTACCTGTCTACCAGTAATATATTTATCTATTTGACTACGTAGGTTTAGATATCGATATAAATATGTATGTATAGATTTTTTTTAAACTCCCAAAATTAGCAAGTGGAAGAGTTAAGCGAAGTTAATGCTGCCAAATCCCTACCGAACTGTTATTAATTTATTGACCGCGAATTTCAAGTACAGCAACTGGGTTTTTTTCTCTTAATTTTTACTCGAAACTGTAGCTTCTGTTAGAATTGAATTTATTTTGATTGGTTGGAAAAGTCACAAGACGCTTGTAAAACAAGTCGAGCGCGTGGTTATTAGATTTTGATTGCCGATCGATTGCGTTCATTCAGGACCGGAGTGAATGGAACGGAGACTGGATATTGGCTATTCCGGAGTTAAAAGATAACTGATTTAGATTATAGCTTAATTAGGGGAATCTCCCGCGAATCAATAGTGCGTTCGTCAGCTAGAAGGCCCTCTTGTAAAATCACACATTAATAGCCAGTCGGCCTCGATGGCTTAGTGATTAAGGCTGGTAGGTACTGGGTTCGCACTCCTGTTCCAGCTCTCACCTAAAGCGAGTTTCAGCGGCTCAGTGGGGATGGGTGAACAGCCACCACATCGACTCTCTCTCTCTCTCCCTCCCTCCCTCTCCCTCTCTCTCTCT